>JAUMHN010004062.1:0-10420 GCA_032360265.1 Heliamphora ciliata | reverse complement strand
TCCTAAGACACCTGATGAGATAAAGAAGATAAAGGCGGTTCCTTATGCTTCAACAGTAGGAATCCTCATGTATGCTATGATTTGCACTAGACCCAACATATGCTTTGCCGTTGGCATGGTTAGCAGATATTAGTCTAACCCAAGACAGAAGCATTAGACTGCGGTAAAGAATATATAATCAAGTACCTGAAAAGGACTAAGGATTATGTGTCAGTTTACCATGTTTAGAAAACCCAATTTGGCCCCGCTTAATCTTAGGAGAATTCGATGATGAAAACAGGAGAATTAATGCCTCGATACAATCCTTGGAAAGTGATCCAAGCTCAGTATTTGAACCTGGGACCTTTAAACCAATGAAATTTTGTCAAACCATCGAAACTTGTTGCCCAAGTAAGGCGACCGCCAACTCTCATCATGGCGCCCGCCATAGAACTTTGTGGAAACCCTAGCCACAAGTGGTGACTGCCACCTTTCATCATGGCGACCACCAACTTCAATTGTGGCGACTGCCATAGAACTTTGAGGAACCTTCAAAAAACATGGCGACCGCCAACTTGCATCATGAAGACCGCCAACTCCAAATGGCCTGACGTGTCCCAAAACGTGGCAACACCTCATTGGTTAAAAAATTCTATAAATATCGTACCCTAGCGTACGTTTTCAGTACGAATTTTGAGTAAGAGAGACTCTGCCAATATATCAAGCAATCCCGAGCTCCGACGCCGAATCCCTGCCGAGATATTGAGTCCCAAACCTCCAACACCTACATTGGAGCCTTGCTTGGATCACCACTCGAGAATTGGCACATCGAATCGCATTCCCCCAATTTGTGGATTCTTAAGCAATCCAGGTACCTCGCTTGGATCCCCGATCTTTCTAACCCTATTTTCTCTCTTTTGGGGTGATCGGGATACATTTAATCTCAATTCATGTATTTTTTTTATTTACATAATTAATCTTGTTCATCATTTACATTGCTTCATTTAATTTAATTGCTTTAATTTTTTAGTTTACACTTTCACACTAAGCACATTATCTTTTTCTTTAATTAATTCATTAAATTAGTGTTAACATGATTTAACGATACGACTAAATAATGTCGTTATTGTTATGATCTAAGCGCTTACATAAAAATGATTGTAATTATCAATATTACACTCATTTAATTCTAGTATTTAATTTCTTCGATTTTCTTTTCTTTTTATATTAATTTAATGTTCTAACATTTATTTTCTTTTCTTCTTTTTAGTTAGTTTAATTTCTTTTACTAGCGCTTTATTTCATTTCTATTTTCTTTTCTTGTAACATTAATTTAACGCTCTATTTTATTTTTTTTAGTTTAATATTTCTTTTTAAAAATTTTTATTTTCCATTTCTTTTTTTCTTTTCTTTCAATAATAATGTACTTTTCTTTTTCTAGTATTTTATTTCTTTGCTTCTTTACAATGTTTAATTTAGTACTTTTTTTTTCTTTCAACTTTAGTTAATCTTTAATGCTAACATATCTTTGTCTTCTTTTTCTTGTAGTGTAGTATTTATTTTTCTTATAAAAACTCTATTTTCTTTCCGTTTTTCTATAACTTCATTTTCTTTTCGCAACACCATTTTCTTTATTTTCTTTTATTCTTGGTAAAATTCAAAAATCACAAAAAGGCTTTCAAGTTAATTTGCACTTTTAAATGGTAGTATAATTTTCTCCCATTTCTTTTATTTTCTTTTGTCTCTTTTAAAGCATAAAATGTAAACAGTTAAGTAGTATTTTATAACATTTTTATTTTAGTATAATTTTTCTTTTGTAAAGTTTTTCTTCTCCTTTAAATCTTTTTTTTGTTATAAAACCCTTATTTTTAAATTTCTTTGTTAGTAAATTTTCTTTTTAATGTAGGAATTTCACATATTTTTTGTTTTGGTTATACTTTTGATAATTTATGTATGTTAGTTTAGTATTATGCTTAAAATAGTTTAGTTTATTTTTGTAGCAAATTCATATTTAGGTAATTTTAACAATTTCTACCATGCTTTTGCTCTTTTATTTAAATCATGATAGTTAGCTTATTTTTGTGAATATTGCATGTGGGAATGTTCCATGTTTCCTTTAGTTAGAAATTGCATGCCTTAGGACTTAGAATTTCACCCATTTTATTTGCTCTAATTTGGAGTGATATGTACGTATGTTATGTATTTTTTATATTTGATTTTGGATATTTTCTCTTTTTTTTCGCTTTCTTTATTTGCATGCATTTGAGAAATTCTATTAATGACCCTATGATGATTAGTAGAGGCCAACCTCATAGTTGGGCGAACGGGGTGCCTAACACATTTCTCAATTTGTACCTTAGACCCCGAACCATTTTCTCTAGTTAACGTTTCTAAGATCAGCAGCTATTTTTGTTTTTCTTAATTTTTCTCAAAAACTAAGTGGCGACTCTATTTTCAATAAAAAGGGGTTTGCAAAATTTGGCTTTTAAGGTGTTAAAATATTTTCTAAATATATTTGAAATTTCTTATTTTTGACCACTTTCCAAAAACTCCTAAATCCCAATGCCACAGTATTTTCTGGCAACTCTGCTGGGGACTGGTTTATAAAATCAAATAAGAGGGCTAGACTTGAAAACATCGTTAGTTCTTAATACAATTTTTCCATTGCATTTTCGCATACATGTGCATTGTTCTTCAACCCCCCTGCCTAGTCGACCTGATGCCCTGAACGTTAATCTATTTCGGGGATTATTGGGAAGACGGGCAACCCTTACTAACTGTACGCTATCATAGGTGCAGTAAAAGAGTTCGGGTGTACTGTTTGACCATGTCCTGCACCACTCTAGGCATGGAAGGTATGTACCCGACTCTATTCAGAAGGTACTCTGTTCAAATTGACCAAAATCAACTTTTTGCATATAGTAAACTTAGAACCCCCCAATTAGGTGATGCAAACCCTGGTAGAATTATGTGTTTTCTTTATTGTATATTTTGATTGCTATTGTTATGCTTGCTTGATAGGTTTAGGCTAGCCTTTTTTTTGGGTTTTTGACCCGGATTTTCTGTTATCCCCTTTTTTATTAGGTTAGCTTGTCCTTCGGGTTCTTACCCGGGCTTTGTTTTTTTACCATGTCTGGTATTCATGCCATAATCTTCTTCTCAGGGTTATGTCCGTGTTTTATTTCGAACCCCTTGGGGTAATTTCTCTCTCTTTCGGGTTCTTCCCGGATTGTTAGTTCCATATCCCCCACCTTTGTTTAGGCTCTTTTTTTTTTCGTAGATCCTTGTTATACCCACGTGAACTAGTTTCTTACCGTTATGCTGCCCGTTTTTCTTTAGAATTCTAGATCAAACTGTTTTCCTACCGTTATGCTTTAGATCGAACTGGTCTCTTGAGGGTTAGAACTGTTTTTTCCCACTAGAGCGACGTCCGCTTAGATAAAATCTTTCCTCTAGAACTTGGTTGATCCATCCCCTTTGTTTCTCATCCTGGGTTTTCAGATGTTCAGTTGTTATGCTGCTGGTGTGAGCCCGACATGGGCATTATTTCAGTTTTAGCTATTTTGGGTATTTGAGATATTTGCTGTCTGTTGTCAGAATATACACCTGGGAAAGTCTGATACCAGTTACTCTACTTTTGGGATCTAGGTTTCTTTGCGGGATTACCATTGGGCTGAAAAAAGTACGATCAACACGTGTTTGGGAAAGATCAGTGTCGGGAAGACTTTATAGGATATCTGAACAGCCGACTGAGTCAGCTGGAATGGCAAAAAACGAGATAAATCTGGCAGCCCTAATGAGGGCAATTACTGATATATAGAAAGCCCTAGAGCAACAGACCCAGACTCAAGTGCAATGTCAGGCACAAATTCGGGCAATTCAGGCTCGTATCCCTGTTGCAAATGGACAACCAGATGAGACAAACAAGAATGGAGAGGACTTTTGGGATGACAACCAAGTCTCCGATGGATCGCAAGTTGTCCCACCACTACCACGGAACCCTCGTCAGGTGATAGTTGAGGAGGAAAACACAGCGCAGTCCAAAGAATCTGCACTGATTGAGAAGATCGACATGATGGAAAAGTTCCTCAGAAAAGCTAAGGGAGTCGAGGAATATATGTTCGATGTTGGGGGACTCTGCATGTTCTCAGATGCAAAATTGCCAAAAAAGTTCAAAATACCGGACATGGAAAAATATGATGGAACTGGAGATCCCAGATTTCATCTCCGAATGTACGTCGGTACCCTGTCGCCAATGGAGATTGATGACCAGTTGAAAGCCCAGCTCTTCCACCGATCTCTTTCTGGGGCAGCTCAGAAATGGTTCCTCTCCCTTGATGTAGCAAAGACTAGAACTTGGGAGGACATAGCTACAGCGCTCATCAGCCAGTATAGTTATAATGTTCAGTTAGATGTAACTCCTCATGAGTTAGAGACCACTCGCCAAGAAAACAGGGAGTCTTTGTTGATTTCTTGACCCGCTGGAGGGGTAAGGCCGCTAAGATGACAAACCGACCTTCTGAAAAGGAGCAAGTAAGGATGGTAGTAAAGAACTTGCAGTCTTCGTTGAAGCGTTATGTGATTACGCAGCCACTCTCCACGTTTGAGCAATTATTTGACGCCGGGGTGCAGATAGAGGATGCAATCCAGTCTGGGGATATTGAAAAAGCCGAGCCGAGCCAGAAACCGCCAAGAAGGACCTTCCTCACAACCAACCAAAATCAATCTGCTGCCCGCTCAGGCGAGGTGAACCTTTTGAATCCTTCTCCTTCCACCCATCCAACGAGCAATCTTCAGCAATTAGATAACAGCCAGCAGCAATAGAAGCCGAGGAGGGTCTTTACCCCCCTCAATATCTCTTTGTCCATCGCCCTGAATCGACTCGTCGAGAAGGGGCTTATGAAGCCATTGAACCCCATGCCTGTTCCTGATCCCCAAGCTATTGAACCCCAAGCCAAGGTTTAATGCTTCTCAATACTGCGCTTTCCATCAGGGTCACGGGTATTTAACTGATAAATGCATGAGGCTCCGACATGAGATCCAAAATCTCATTGACAACAAAGTGATCCCTCCTCCATCAGCTACCCTAAAGCCGAATGTCACTACTAACCCACTACCGAATCATGCCACGCAGGCTGGGGTAAATTATATGTCTCTGGGGAAATCAGAGGACCCGAGCCAATATATCTGTTCAGCATGCCTGCCATGCCCTTGTGTTTCGTCTACTGAAGATCAGTCAGCATGTTCATTTGTCACGAATAGAGGCAATCGAGATAGGATGGAAGAATGGAATGATAACGCCTGGGAATGGTATCGACCGCTAATCCAAGTCTACCAACAAGAGGAGGAGCGCAACGAAGAAGACGATTGACCATTAGATTATCCAGCCCGACCATATGAATTTGGCCACATGCTTGATGGAATCATCCTTTCCCAACTTTTTGAGGAAGAGATATATGTCGACAAAATGCAGTCCTATTGGCTAGTAAGGGTTGTGCTAAAGTCAGATGGGGCCGAGTGGATCGACTTCTGGGCCGCTCGTGAACAGCAAGTAAATTTTATCGAGGAAGACATTTGAGTGGAAATCGACAATACTTGGGGTTATAGAAGATGACGAAGAAAGGAAAGGAAGACTGGCGATCACTGATTTAAGTGATTTATGGGCATTCGAGAGCCCTCCACTTGTGAACGAGTTATGACAAGGCGGTAACACAATAACAGGATTATGGGATCCTGAGGAGGGTGTAGAACATCTCATCAGAAGCGGGCGACACTTCAAACCAGCCCAACTAGAGAAGAGGCAGCTGAATGGAAAAGAAAAGGAGAAAGAACAAGAAGAGGAGGAGGATAATGCCGTATTATGATAGCTAAAAAAGACACAGGCCAACATTAGTATCTGGGGCTTATTGATGGCTTCACATAAGCACAGACAAGCTATTTTGAAAGTTTTGAACAAGGCCAATTTTCTGATAGATGCAACACCTGAGCATCTTATTGGGCTCATTTTGCCAGCCACTAAACCAAAGGTCATTTCCTTTTCTGTTAAGGATCTGTCCGCTAAAGGAAAAAGTCACAATAAGCCACTTCACATCACAGTCAAGTGCCTAGAAAAATGGGTCCCAGTGACCCTTATTGATAATGGATCTGCTTTGAACGTCTGCCCTTTAAGAACAGCCATCTGCTTAGGGGTGAGGCCAGACCAGTTCACTCCCTACAATCAAGGAGTACGAGCCTACGACAACACAAGAAGGGATGTGCTAGGACTGGTGTCATTTGTTGTTTTAGTAGGACCTCTGAAACGTCAGTAGAGTTTCATGTGCTAGACGTATCGGCTTCCTTCAATCTGCTGCTGGGCAGGCCATGGCTGCACGACTCGAATATTCAGGCAGTACCCTCTACCCTCCACCAGAAACTTAAATTAATAAGGAATGGGACAGTTTTGACCATTCATGGAGAGGACAGCATTCACCCCCCGAAAGGAGGAGAAGGCACGACTCTACTAGAAGTCCAGCGTGGTGAGGGTGACGTATTGCTTAGTGGTTTTCAGTTTGATGAAGCAAAGGCTGTTTAGGCGCTGATGAATGAAGAAGAAAGGTATGTCAACCCATGGGCTGTAACAATGATGAGAAGAATGTCCTTCTTCCCCGGCATGGGATTAGGGCGCAAGCAGCAAGGAATCCCGAAACCCATTAAGGTATTGCCAACTTCACACCGTTTTGGTCTTGGGTATGAGCCAACGGAAGAAGATATAGAAAGGCCTAGAAGGGGACAAAAGGCTAACCATTCTGGAACACTCAATGGACACTTCGTCAAGGAAGGGGAAGATTTCCCATATTGTGGCTTTCCAGAGCCATGGATCAACGAAGAAACCAACCAAAAGTTACCGGGGTTGGAAATCTTTTCCAACCATCAATTGTTCGACACCGAGGAAGAAGAGATAGTAGAGGAAGAAGGAAAGAAGGTCCGGGAAGAAGACTGGGTTGACAAACTTGACAGTACTGACCTGGGAATGCTGTTCAACGAAGAGATGGCCCAACTGCGCATAACTGAATTGGATTGTTTCATGATGGGCTTCAGCGCACCGATAGATTGCACCAAGCTCATCGTCGAAGCGGCCGCAAAGGAAGTAAAGAATTGGTTCATCGAGTCTTCTGATGTGCAAGTCGTCTATCCTGAGTCCAAGTTTGAGTCGGAGTCTGTAGTTGAGGGCACATCTGTTGGTGCCCCTCTCTCTGCTTTTACTATCAAGTTTGTAATTCCCACTGTTCTTAATGAAATAAACGAAGTTTTCAGTTACTCTGCTTTGTTTGATTTATTTCATATGCCTTCCGACGATTTTGAATTCGACGGGGATATCGCTGAAGAAATAAAATTTTTAATAAAAAGAGAAAAAAAATGCATGCCCAACTAATAATTGAAGAAACTTTGTCAATAAATCTGGGTGATGAAACTAACTCACAAAATGTTCAAATTGGCTCTTCTTTATCCTTAGCTGAACAAGAACAATTAAAAACTTTATTAAAAGAATTCAAAGATGGGTTTGCATGGTCTTACGATGATATGCCTGGAATTGATCCTGATATTGTCCAGCACCATATCCCCTATACCCTGATGCTAAACTGGTCAAACAAAAATTAAGAAGGATCTGGCCAAAACGGGCTATGAAGATCAAAGAAGAAATTTCCAAATAGATCAACGCTGGATTTTTTATGGTAACCGAGTATCCGAAATGGGTAGCCAACATTGTACCGATTTTAAAGAAGGACGATCGTATCTGAGTCTGCGTGGATTTTCGGGACCTTAACAAGGCTAGCCCGAAAGATAATTTTCTGCTGCCGCACATTAACGTCTTAGTAGATAGTACAGCTGGGCACGCCTTGTTGTCATTCATGGATGGCTTCTCCGGGTATAACCAGATTCTGATGGATCTTGAAGACAGAGAATAGACTACATTCACCACGCCTTGGGGCACCTATTGTTACCGTGTTATGCCGTTTGGCTTGAAAAATACCGGGGCAACCTATTAAAGGGCTGCCACTACGTTATTGCATGACATGATACACAAGGAGGTCGAAGTGTACGCGGACGATATGATAGTCAAATCCAAGGATCAGGATGGCCACATCATAGTGCTGCAAAAGTTCTTTGAAAGAATTCAGAAGTACAAGATGCGACTCAACCCACAGAAATGTGCCTTCAGAGTCACTGCCGGAATGATACTTTGATTTATGATCACTCAACGGGGCATTGAAGTCGATCCTTCAAAGATTAAAGCAATTTTAGAAATGCCTCCTCCGAGAATCGAGCGAGAAGTTAGGGATTTTTTGGGTAAGATATAGTTTATCAGTCGCTTCATCGCAAAATTGATAACTACCTGCGAGCCACTCTTCCGTCTACTGAAGAAAGGGGTCGAATTCGAATTGGATTGGAAATGCCAAGATGCCTTTGATCGCAAAATTGATAACCCTCCTCTTCTAGCTCCTCCCAAACCTGACAGGCCACTGATCCTCTATTTGTTAGTGACTGATTCAGCTATGGGATGCATGCTTGCACAAGAAGGTGAAACTGGAGTAGAAAAAGCTGTCTACTACCTAAGAAAGAAGATGACGGGGTCGAAAGTACGATACACGCCGCTAGAGAAGACATGTTGGGCCTTGGTTTGGGCTTTCCGAAAACTAAGGCACTACATGTTATCTTTCACAGTGAACATCATCTCTCGGATGGACCCGTTAAAGTATCTGTTCGAAAAGCCGGCGTTGATAGGAAGGTTGGCTGGATGGTTGCTGCTATTATCTGAGTTCAATCTCCAATATGTCACCTGAAAGTCAGTCAAAGGCAGAGCAGTGGTAGAATTTTTGGCTAACCAACCAGTTGAAGGGGATGAAGATACAGAGTTCCAGCTTCCTGATGAACAACTGATGAAAGTCAGGGATGACAAATGGACTCTATATTTCGATGGCGCATCCAATCAATATGGCTATGGAATAGGAGTCCTTCTTGTCACTCCCAATGAATCACATGTTTCGTTGTCCCTAAAACTTAATTTTGAAGTCACCAACAATCAGGCTGAGTATGAAGCATGTCTAGCTGGATTGGAGGCAGTCTTAGAACTTGGGGCAAGGAAGCTAGAAGTCATCAGAGACTCAGCACTAGTAGTTTCACTAGCAAGAGGAGAATGGAAGGTCAGGGACTTAACCTTAATTCCCTATCATCAAGAGCTGGAGAAGCCAATACCTTGCTTTGAATCAGTAATCTTTATCCATGTGCCGAGACTGCAGAACAAGTTCGTCGATGCACTGGCTACCCTAGCATCCATGATTGACATACCGCCCGGAGTCCAAATGAGGCCCCTGATAATTGAGCAGAAAAGAAAGCCGGCATACGAGATAACAGTCGCCATTGGAGAAAGCACTGATAGCCTTCCATGGTACTTTGACATTCAAAACTTCATAGAGAAAGGAGAATATCCCAAGCTTGCCAGTAAAAAGGACAAATGGGCGATACGACGACAATCTGCGTAGTTTGTCATTTGTGGTGGAAGACTGTACGAACGAGAACATTCTGGGGTCAACAAACTGTGTGTAAACACTGAGGAGGGCCAAGACTTGATGAAAGAGATACATGCAGGAGTTTGTGGACCACATATGAGTGGTAACATGTTAGCCAAGAAGATCCTACGGCAAGGATACTTTTGGATGACAATGGAGACAGACTGTATACAGTTTGTGCGGAGGTGCCATAAGTGCCAGATTCACGCAAATCTTATGCACGTTCTCCCGTCTCAACTGTATAACCTGACATCACCATGGCCGTTCTCAGTATAGGGCATTGATGTAATTGGCAGAGTAACCCCAAAGGCATCCAATGGACATGAGTTTATCCTCGTGGCCATTGACTATTTCACCAAGTGGGTGGAAGCAGCTTCCTACTCAGCACTGAAGGCCTCCTATGTCGCTAAATTTGTCAAATAAAACATCATTTGTTAATACGAGGTACTGCATGAAATTATCTCAGATAACGGCTCAAATTTCTAAGGAGAGGTTCTAAAACTTTTCGAGGAATACCAGATAGTGGCTCATAAGTCCTCGTCATATCAACCGCAAACCAATGGGGTAGTGGAGGCAGCAAACAAGAACATTAAGAAAATTCTGCAAAAGATGATCAACTCACACAAAGATTGTCCAGAACATCTACCATTTGCACTCTGGGGATACCGAACGTCGATTAGAACTTCAATCGGAACTATGCCATGCTCTTTAGTGTACGGGATGGAAGCCGTGTTTCCCATCGAGGTGAAAATTCCTTCACTAAGAGTGGTGGCTGAGTCCAATATCTCAGAAGCAGAATGGAAGAAGAACCGGATGGAAGAGTTGCTCTTGTTTGATGAAAGAAGACTGCAAGCCCTATTTCATGTACAAGATTACCAAAGGAGGATAGCTCG
>JAUMHN010004052.1:0-10420 GCA_032360265.1 Heliamphora ciliata | reverse complement strand
CAATGCTGGGTGAAAAACTGAACAGAAGAAGCAAGATCAAACTTAAATTCTTACTCCCGTCAACACTTAAGATCATTTCCCAAAAAGAAATGGGTCAGGGTCTCACAAAATTTGTAGCTTCGGTTGTTAGGCTGCAGAATGCCCACCTTGGATAGGCGATTTCGAATAAGAGACTCTTAATTTTCAAAAAATCAGGTCTCCAAGCTTGGGCTAACCATGGCTTAAAAGAAGTACGAAGAAGAAGAACAGGGGCGACGTGACTGTGGTTTGGTCTCCCTTTCTTTCAATCTTTCTCGTCTACTTGCTTCAAATTCATATACGAGTCCACTATTAGAGCCCTTAAATTGTTGAATTTCATCAAGCTCCAAAACCCTAGGTGTTCGGCCATCACCAATAATCGAGTTTCTGTCATCTTGTTGTGAAGCCATCATCAAAGCACTCTTGAATCTCAATCGGTTGTTAGATATCCTAAGTAGAAGACATTCTTTCTGTGGGGAAAGATTGCGTTTGGTAGCTCGAAGGCTCTGCAACGAAAGAAGAAAGGAAAATAGCACCGAGGAAGAAGAGAAGGTAGACGTCGGCGCCCAGAGATGTTTTCGCCTCTTGTGCGTAAAACTTAATGCTCAAATGGCGTCTTTTGATTTGGTGTAGAAGATCACAAATTGTTAGAATGAAGGTGGAATATTAGAACTCATTATCCATCAATGGAAGAACAAGGAAAATAGAACAACAGGAGGAAGATGAAGAAGACGCACGACCCGAGAGCTTGGGACCTTTGGGTTTATATATATGTATTTTTTTTGTCTTCTAGAATAATCTCTCTAGAATACTCTTCTAAAGGAAAAAATTTACTTAATTATACATTTATTTAAATATTATTACTCCCACAATATATTATCCTCAAATTTTCAAATTTAATTAAATTTAAATAATTATAATTAAGTTTTTTTTTTGACATTTAAGAATTCGTCACAGATAAATACTCCAGTATCCCAACACACCAACCTCATTTAATATGTTATATAAATCATCAAATATCATTTTCAGTAATTTTTTATTCTGTCAAAAATAATTAACCAAAATAATATTAAAAAAAACGTACCGGGTCGCTATAACCTTTCCCCTTGGGGAATTTCGTCTCCGAAATTCGTCACACGTCATGGTTCAAACAATTCTAGGTACACTAATCGGATTTTAGACATTCGTTCCCAAAGAAAAGGACTTACTCAAATCATAACTTTTAGATTTCACCTTATCCAATATTATCATCCCCTTTCATAATAGTTGTACCACTCGCCCCAATTAGTCCTCGAACTCAAACCCTACTCTTACACATCAAATGACATTGGCTTCATCATTCTCTAAACAACACATTTCGTATCTCCACAAGTTCATCATCCAAAGTACACAAAGGAACAACACTTAACATTCTTCACTAACAGATGACTTCATTCTTTTAAATAGATTACCAACGTTTTTCTTCTTTTAGTCCAATAGTCCCTTGGCATTTCTCACAAATCTCCTACATGCATACATTCAGACAATGCCATTTGAAAGCGAACACAAACAAGAAAGGTTCGTATGAATTTTTGAACTCCCATGCACTGTTTACTGTCCATCCCACTCGACCAAGAGCACAACAGCAATATCTATAGCGTTTTCTCAACGATACTTTCTCTTATGGTCATCATCATTCAATTACAATATTACCAGAGCGTTAAAAAGATTGTCCTTAAAATTTAATGCAGTACCTCCTTCATTATCCCTCGCAACAAATCATCAATTAGGGGTGAGTTGAGAACTACCATATAGGTTGGATTTGACATAGTAGTTGCAGCCAACACACCAACTCATTCACTAGCAACAAAGAAGCTCTTAGTCTCTGACCTAACCTCATGCTCAAATTAAATAATCGAATTGCTACACATATTCCTATTAACACCATCATAACAGATAACGATATCCTGAAGGATGTCCTTTACATAAAGTTTTAGGTTCCACGAGCCCTCTAGATAAATGAACAATTACTTCCTTAGCAAAGATAAAATAAGTCGTCCCTTAATAAAAACTCAATTCGTGAAAAAAAACTTCTTGTCACCAATCCAAATTCCTCAATCTTGTAAAGATCTCAAAATGAACACTTATTATCGAAAGAGAAGCCATTTCCTTTCATGTTAATCCATCAGATATCTCCCTAGCTTACAAGGATTAGGTTGCCTCAAGATCACTCATCTTCAATATTCTAAAAGCTCAAGAACCATAGCTATTACGAATCCATCCTATTCCTGAAGGCACTGCTCTATGACAAGGTCTACCAAGTTTTGAGATTAGTACCACTATTCTTGACAAATTACGAGTTTACCAATGATATGTCTCTCCTCAAGATGGCCCCCTCACCAAAGACATTCTTGACAAAAGATTTATCTATTCTTCATACCTTGTTATTACTGGGACAAATTTATTATATCACTAGAACAAAGCAAATGACTGACTACCACTGATAACTAATTATCAGCAACAGTAACTGGTACGGTAATCTTGCGACCGCAGTATACATATAATTTCAAGTACGCACAAAAGCAATCAATTCTTAACCATCAAACTTAAATTTTTAAGAATTGTCACCCACCAGGTCGCATTCCCACAACCCACGTCATGATATTAACCACAACCTCACTCTACCTAAGAAGGTTTAACGTTTATGAAACCCCTCAAGATAAAATCTAGTCTAACTTTTTCTTTCCAAAGGTAGCTCATATTCCCCCCTTTACTCATTCAAATTCATGCAAACATACTAGTCATACTCAAACACATCACATCATTCACATATCGAGGAGAATCGTAGGGATGACACGCCAATTTGGGTAACTAATCCAGATTTCTCATAGAAAGAACGTCGGCCAAACTCTTTTCTATTTCGAACCCCAGAATAGTTAACAGGACCCCCAAAGGCAAGTCATATAATTCCCAAGATTCAACCGCTATGCACACATAGCACACGCAAGACAATTCAGTCACAAACCCATGCAAGCACACAGTTCATGCTGTGTAGTGGTGCCTATAATCATCAAACACATCAAACTCATACATAAAGATCATTGCCACCCACAGCTCATAGGTATTCGAACCTAGAGCTCTGATACCATTCTGTCACGCCCTCGGCTCCGAGGCACGTGAACCCCACTTAATAACACTTTCTGCCTATGACTAGAACTTCTTCAAAGACAATCTCTTGATTCCTTTAACTTGTTTTAGAAGAAATAACTCTCAGAATTACTAAATAATCTTAGTCAAAAACTTAAAAAATTTCGGCAGAGTCTCCTCTATTTTTTGAACTATCCAAAATTTACCTGTCAAACTCAAGTCACAATATATATACTCAGGCACTGCCTGGATATCCATATCCAACCACAATTAAAACTATTTACCAGCCATACAGGATTAAACTACATACTGACTAACAAGCATCACTTCATTACTATTGCATCCATTTCCATGAGCATTGAATTATACATGCATCTCTCTGAATTCGTATACTAATTACATTCATCCAAAACCATCTCATTGTTTCCATGAGGTTTTCCAATACAATATTTTGAAGCAAATACATGAGACTTAAACGTATATATGAGATTACATCTCTAAATCAAAATAGTAAAATTTGCTCCTTTCTTCTGATGCACTCTTCAAGATCTCGACCTTTGCTTACTCTTCTTTTATTAAAACTTGTAAATGATTGGATACATATAACCTGAGCTGAAACTCGTAGGATAAGACTAATAACAGTGCAATGCATGATTTGTGAAGTGTGAATGACATGCTATAATGCAATTTCATTCAAATCATGTTACTATTTTCTTTTCTCGTTTTCATATCTCACACACATCTCCATTTGTTGCAAACTTAAATAAAATACTGAGTCTTTGTAATTCTTCTGACTCTTAAACTTTGGGACACTCATCTTTAATCATTCCATCTTTCATATTAACTAGACTTATTATCATTTTCTCATTTAATCTTTAAACTATCTTTTAATTTCTTGTATTTTCTTTTCTTCCCATTGGTCACTTTTCTTTCTTTCTCCTTTATTACTTTATTTCTTACTTTCATTTTCGTTTTCTCTTTAAGCTGTTTCTAACTACTAACACATCTCTTATCCATTGTACAACCATTAATTTTCTTTCCCATTCTTCAGTTCTTTATCTATATTTCACTTTCATTTCAATAATCCAAATACATAACCGATGTCGGGTGCAGCTTATAGAAACCCCTCCTTATTCCCCCAATAAGCTACGCGAAGCCATTGGGTAATAGATAGTTCTATAACTCATCATGACAACTGCCTTTTTCGATTTTCCTGAGGAACACCGGCGGGTAGGCAACCCATGCTCACCTTTTCGGGGACTAACCCGATGGGTAGGGCACCCTACTTGCGCAAGTTTTCGGTCTTTCACCGCGGAACTAGTTAAGCCCAACTTATCACATCCACATCAATCATCCTCGGTTCAATATTTGATTAATCATATCAGTATTCATTAATCAACCGGGGGTTCATTCAGTATTCTCCCCAATTCAATTTCACAAGCGTAGATTTCTTAAATTACTTTCATTACATTTTTCCATTTTAATATCATAAATTTCATATCATGATTCACATTTCTTACAACTAGAATTTTGTATCTATGGTCTTTACATCATCTCATTTTCAATAAAATTCCAATTATAACTCATTGTTTATCAAATCACAAAAATTAAGTTAATATTTACCAATCTCATATTCCATTTTCACCCAATTTTACTCTACTAGATTATCTTAGTATTAACTTATAATTGTACAATTATCTCGTATCTTTGTCCAACTTCATAAATTCGATTTGAAACTCAACAAACTTAATAAAAACTCATCAATTCATAAGTTGCATAGACGTACAATCCAAGTGTGTAAAATATTTGGAGTTCAATAAATTAAATAACACGCAGTTGATCTCAATCTCAAGCCTTTTTTTTTAAACTTCAATTCTTATTTAGGTATTCCTAAACTTAAAATCAAGGCTCAATTCATCTCCTATCTTTGAAATTCAACAAATTCAGATTTCTTAAATCATTACGCCCGAACAAATTTGATGCACTCCTCTTTTCACATCTACTCAATATCCACACTAAGCCTTTATACGACCCCAATGAGAAATTCTTAATTATAACCGAAAGTTAACCAACCTTCTATCTTCCCCAATTACATCATTTACAAGATTCACCTATTTTAAGTATTCACAATTCTTAACCTCAACATTAATTTATTCATTCAAGTATTCTATACTAATTTGGCACTTAAACTCACATTTGCAACCCTTACGTTTATCACATTTTCTCTCTTTAATACCGTAATCCCCAAATCATGTTTCATGTTCACATATCAACAATTCATTTTCAAATTTATTTTTGTTTTTCTCAAGTATCAATCATTGTACCTTCGTTTAATCATAGTCATATCCAACCCATGCATTAACGCTCACAATATGGATTGGGTCTCAAAGTAACATATAACCAATTCATAAACTTAATCAAATTTATAGCTCCTCTTTACCCCACGAGTACATAGTTAATTCAAGTGTCTCATATCTAGCTCCATGTTCCAATACTTCCTCTAATACTCATAAAACCAATCCATAGTTCGTAAGTCGCAACATTGTAATATTTCCACACATACTCCAATCCCCACATTTTCTCTCATCTTTAATAAATTGATAATTTATTACAACCGACATTTAGGTTCTTTCCCACCTTCTATCAGCCATCCATATGATCCAAATAATTTTCCCAAAATCTCCATTCCCTATTATATCAACTATTTATGAGAACCCCTCAGCATCAACTCCTTCACAACCTACCCCCCGACTCATGGTTTAAGTTTAAGTTAACCTATATCCCTAACATCTCTATAACTTTAAATAAATTCAATTATTTGTCACAAGTTGTGTACCTACAACATCTTGATTCTTGTTACTCAATCACAAATCATACCATCTTTCCAAACTAACTAATTACTTAGCCCAAAATTTTCATTACTAATTCTATGAGCCCACCTCCACCCAATTGTCAAGAATTAAACTAAGTCCATAAAAATTTTAACTATGTTTTGGAGTGAACCATTCAAATATTGGATTAATTCATAATTCCAACTCCCGAGCCCCAACTCATTTATTAATATCGTCTTCATTACCGCCCTTACTTTCCAATTCCATCATATTAAACATTTACTAAAAATCTTATTCTCACATTCTACAACCTAGTAGGGTTTGCTTATTAACGTTAATCTTTAAGCATTCAATGAATTAATATTCACAATCATCACAAATCCAAACAAACCACTAAAATTAGTCAAGATCCTACCTCATAGAGCCTCCCATCTTCAGCTTTCGGCAAATTCACCGAACTCAAATTTTTGGTCCTTGAAATTTGTAGCTTCGGTTGTTTGGCTACAGAATGCCCACCTTCGATAGCCAATGTGAGACCCTGTACCGTTTTATTTTCATATATATGCATATTTGGTGTTTTGTACACGTGTTGGCGTTTTCGCCTTAATATGCTTATATGAGTTATGATTCATGTTTTGGTTAATCGAAGTATACGGGGTTGGTCCCGGGGGCTACAGAGAGTTTCGGTGCAAATTTCAAAAATTTAAAAAAAATATATATTTTGGAGGCCTATAAATATCTGGAGTTAGATATTTTCAAAAAGATATTTTCAAAACTTAACTCCTAAGTTTCCTCCAAACTCTCTCTGCCTTCTCTCTAACTTCTCGGGGGCCCAGGGCTTGGTTTTTGATAAACCAACTACTGGTCCTTAGTATCGGCAACGTGGTCTACGCATCCATTCGGACGGAATTCGATTCCGACGAAGCTCGAATTTGCACGTAGATTGGGGCGTCGGGTTTTTGACTCAACGAGGTAGGATCTCAGATTCTACTGCTGTATAAGGGTACTATATGTGATCCTAGGCTATTTCACCGTTTAAAAATGCATGATCTGTGATTTTATGTTCTAGATCCAATTTTGGATTAAAACTATTTTTCGGCATTTCGGTTGGATGAAACTGAGTGTTGGATGTTTCTGATGATGGTTTGTGATATCCTTGGGCTCGGGTATGCCTTTAGGTATCAAAACGGGTGTTTTTGAAGCTTGGTTTGAGGATTGGAAGTCAAAATCGTAGCGAAAAACATTTTCTGGCTAAGTTCAGTCAACTGGACCCATGAGTTCAGTCGATTGGACCCATGAGTTCAATCGACTGGGTCTTGAGTTGGGAGGTTCAGTCGACTGGACTCAAGGGGTCAGTCGACAGAAATATTTTTTGGTTCGAAAAGTTGTTTTTCCATAGTGTTTTTCAGTCGACTGGGAGGGGGTCCAGTTGACTGAAATGGCGGCTATTTGCCTTGGCTTTTTGGTGGTTCCTTTGGAGAAAAAGGATGAGTTTCTTTGAGAAAAAGGAGTTTTTGATGAAAAATGTGTTTATTGGAGGTTTGGAGCTAACCCTAGGGGTTGAGGCTCGCTTTCTAAACGCTTTCATAAAATGTGTATATTTTTACATGTTTTGGTTTGATCTCCATAGTTTCATGGATTGGATCTCATGCTTATACATGCATTGTATAACTGCTTTTGGAGAAAATATTTTAGAAAAATTTTGTTTTGATCTCCTAGTGAGGGATGGATCTATGTACATGTATAATGTACCGATTTGAGAAATATTTTGAGAAGATTATCTAGATGTACCGGGATGACGTGTATGTGGCACGAGTTATCCTCGGTGTAAGTCCAGAAACGTGCGCAATGTAGGTACTCAGGTTCTTCGGGGCAGTTCTCGTAAACTGAGGCGGATAGGTGCTCAGCTCCCTCGGGGTCGTAACCCGTAAATTGAGTGGTACATTTATGGTGCTTTGTATAGAACCTGTGTGTATCTAGGCGATCCCACGATATCTGGGGGTTAGATACTAGACATGAGTCTATAGTTGTGATCTCTATCCTCTAGTGATAGAGTCGATACATAGGACCTTATTCTTCTTTTCCGCGATGGTACGTTCTGCGAGGGAACGATGTTTTGATTACTGTTTTTCCTTAACTGTGGTTGATATTTGTAACTTTTGCATCACATGGTTTTAAAGATGAAAACAAGGGATTTTATGTTAATGAAACCATTTTGGGAGACTTGTGTGGTCTGATGGGAAAACTTGAGGGTTTTGGATGGAAAACCTGTTTTGGTTTTGTGGTTGAGTTCGCTTCCACCATATGATTGCATATTCCTGCTTTACAGCTTATTTTCTATTTTCTATTGGGTTTCGGCTCGCGGGTGGGAATTTTCTGTAAAACCATTTTTAGGTGATGATGTAGATGAGGTATAGGTTGGTGGTGCCAGCGGTGGCAGAAGACTTTTATAGTTTTCCTTCTTTTTGGTATGCCTGTTCCTAAAGGCAAGTTTTGCACGCCATAAGATGATATGTATTATATGCATGTTAAACTGTATGTCTTTCTTTTATGAGAGATACACTATGTTGGGTATTCTATTGGTTTCAGCATGCGGATTTTAATGTATGAAAACCTATATTTTCATATGAAATGGATGTTTAGTGGATTTTCACGTGACCTCAGGTTTTGGGGCGTGACAACTTGGTATCAGAGCTCTGGGTTTGAATACCTAAGAGCCATGAGAAGAGGAGTTTATCACCTGGTGCAGTTGATTGTGTATGCTTGCTTGCAAGTGTTTAAACGTTGGTTTATAACATGTTAATAGCTTTTTGAGCATGATAATTGTGTATATATGGGTATGGAGGTTGAATCTCAGGATTGGCAAGTCTTGCCTTCAGGCGTTTGGTTTAACATGTTTAGAAGCCAAGTTAGAAGCGTGTTTGGCCGACGTGTATTCTAGCAAGGAATCTGAATACGTTATCCAAATTGATGAGTCTGTCTTGTTAGTTCTCCTCGGCATGTGAGATGTGTTTGCATAATCTTATATGGCTATGTGATAGCATGATTATGTGTTTATGTTATGTAGTACCATGTTGTAGGAAAGTTTACCCTGTTTATATTGCTTCCTATAGAATTATGTCCACGCGAGGAGTGCGGGGAGTGCGGGGACGGGGTCGTGGCCGAGGCCGTAGCCGAGGACGTGCTTATGTTCAGGTTCCGGAGGAAGGGAACATTCTTGCCCCACAGGAGCAAGTGGGTGGTACTGATGTTAGCGACGCTGATGTCGTCCAAGAGATGTTAGCTACTATGAGAGCTATGGCAGAAGTGACCAGAGCTAGTGTGAGGGTTCCTAAGCCGAGGGCTTCTATAGCTATGTGGAAGTTTCGGCGGTTGGATCCTCTGACTTTTTTTGGGGAGCCGGACCCAAGGTGGCTACTGAGTGGTTAGAAGTGACCACCTCCATCTTCGATAGTCTGGATATCGAGGAGGATGCTCTGCGTATAAAATTGGCAGCGTTCCAACTGCATGAAGATGCTAGAGAGTGGTGAAAGTTCGCCAAGACCACTGTGGATGAGACATGGGCTGCTTTCACGAGAGTCTTCTTGGAGAAGTATTTCTCATGATCTTTGAGGGATACTTACCGAGAGGAGTTCCACTCCCTTATTTTGGGAAATTTATCTGTGGTCCAGTACGAGGCCAAGTTTGTTAATCTATCGCGGTTCGCACCTGAGATGGTATCTACAAAGGAGTTGCGCACTCAGAGGTTTAAGAAGGGACTCCGACATACTATTAAGGATAGGGTCGCACCTCTGGATGTGGAGGTGTACATCAAGCTGGTGGAATCTGCTATTCGGGTCGAGAACTCGTTGGCAGATGGTTGCAGGATTAGAGAAAGTAGGAACCAGCAAGGCAGTGGAGATGCATAGTTCCAGGGGCGCAGGGGCAAGCACCAGAGGTTGTTTAGACCTAGTTCTCGTTTTGCCGGATCGTCTCAGCCGCAGTCGTCGGCACCTACACTTTCAGTGGCCTCGACAGGAAGGCCAGAGCAGAGAGGATTGACGTGTTACCGCTGTGGACAGTCGGGACATCGTTCAGTTGAGTGCCCGCAGAAGGGCCAGTCTCAGAGTTCAGCGCCCGTCCAGTCTTAGGCGAGAGACCCACCTATCTATTTTGGGTGTGGTCAGCCTGGGCATATCCGCAGACTCTGTCCCAGAGAGAGGAATGCTCAGGGTGCGACAGGAGCACCAGTTACTTCATCTATATAGAGGCGATAGGCTCTGCATTAGCCTAGGGCTCAGACATTTAGGTTTACAGAAGGAGGTACTTCAGCGCAGTCGGTGAGGCAGCCATCGACTCAGAGTTATGGTGGACAGACCAGACTGTTGCAGGCCAGGGCCTATGTTCTTGCTGATCGTAGTGCTTCCAAAGCACCAGTGGCGTCTGATGCTGCTGTTACACCAGCC
>JAUMHN010004041.1:0-10422 GCA_032360265.1 Heliamphora ciliata | reverse complement strand
TGAAGATGAGTGGTGATTCAGGGATATCTGCATTCCCTGAGGAAGACAACATATTCTGCTGGAAAGGGACCATTAATGGGAGCAAAGACACAGTCTTTGAAGGAACAGAATACAAGTTATCTCTCACCATTCCGAATGATTATCCATTTAAGCCCCCCAAGATCAAATTCGAGACTGCCTGCTTCCATCCCAATGTAGATGCATATGGGAACATATGCTTGGACATCCTTCAGGTAATTGTACAATTAATTTCTAATTATCATTTTTTGCTTTTTAGGATTTTCTAGTTAAGAGGAAAGTAACAAAAATGTTGAAACAAAAAAAAATGCTAACTGCGCACCATAAAAATGGTATATATATTTATAAAAAGTGAATTAATATCTCTGTAAAATATGTATTAGAGCTATTATTCCCATTGAAGAGTGTTAGGACGAAAAAGGACTTGTTCAAGACGAAAAAAGACTCTTTTTTCCTGCCTTTAAAGAGATCTTTTCAAATTTGGTCAAAACTAAAATGTTCCAAAAAGAAAAATAACTATATTAAAGAAGGATTATGTTTAGTGAAACCTAACACGGCCTTTTGGTGTATTACATGTTTGATTTAACCATGTGTTTTGCATGTAATCCAAGTTTAGACAGACCGAATTAAAAAAAGTTGATCAGGATGAAAAAAGACATTTATCCTGCCTTTAAAGAAATCTATTCTATTTTGGTCAAAACTAAAATATTCAAAACATGAAAAATGTTCAAAAGAGAGGGAAAAAACTATTAAAAAGGATTATGTTTAGTGAAACCAACATGTTTGATTTAACCATGTAATCTAATAATGTTGATTTAATTGGGGAATTGTGTTATAGGATAAATGGTCATCCGCTTACGATGTGAGAACCATACTGCTTTCAATCCAAAGTCTGCTTGGAGGTAAATTATTATTAACTTTTTTAATTAAAGTTATTTTCATTTTTTGGTTTAACAAAATTTTTCAATACCCATCTGATCTGATAGTCTTCCATCTTTTTGTGAATTTAGAGCCAAACATAAGCTCACCTCTAAACACACAAGCAGCATCACTTTGGGCCAACCAAGAAGGTAAGGCTTTTATTTAATTATTTATTTTTATTTCCACTCTTGTTTTCATATCTTCTTAATGACTTATTTTTTTCTTTAAACTTTTTTTATTATTTAGTTAAACTATTATATACTTTTCTAATTCCTCTCGTCAAGGCGAGCCAAAAGATAATTTTTTTATCAAAATATGAAAAAAGTTCAAGAAAGAAAATAAATAAAATTAAGCCTATTCTAGAATTTTTTTGGGTAATTAATTATATAAACTAGATTTTATGTTACTTATTTTTTTGTCTTTACTGAATTGTTTGAACTTTTTATAAAAAAATTTATTTTTTTAGTTTTTCTCACGGAGACGGTCCAAAAATGTAACAAAACTAACTGAAATCATGTCAACAATTCGTCTCTTGCAGAATACAGGAAGATGGTGCTGAAATTATACAACCCAATGGCCTAGCTCTGCAGATGTGTGTGAAAAGTTGCTTGCCAAGTGTGTGTGTGTGTGTGTGTGTGTGGAAAAGGAAAGTTTAAATGCATTTGTTTCATCAAGTTTTTTAATTCACTCTCTCTCTCTCTCTAGTTTAAATGCATTTGTTTCATCATGTGTCATTCACTCTCTCTCTCTCTCTCTCTCTCTCTCTCTACAATTGTCTTGTCACATTCTGGATATTTCCAGTTCATTTTATATTAGAGCTACAGATTTGTGATTTCCAGGACTAAATAAAATATGCGTATAAATAGGGCTTAAAAGATACGTGACAGTTAAAAAATATAGGTGTGTTTTGTTTCATAACTTTGTTTTAAGTCGATTTTTTAATTTTATAAACCACTTTAAACCAAAAAGTTAGAGTTCATTTGGTTGGAAAAAACTACACATAAAAAGCCAAAAAAATGCCAAATAAGCTACGAAAGGAAAAGCTTAAAAATCCTGAAGATTGAAAAACGAGACTTTTTGGTTTTAAACCAAAAAGCCCAAAAGCCAATTTTAAGTCAGTTTGCCAAACGAGAGCTATATGTAGTATACGTAGTTTTTAGTAGACATATGCTGATTTTAGTTGTCCCATATGTATTCGATGTATTATGCTGAGCATTATGCAGTATACGTAGTTTTTCTCAATTAGTCTAGACTTTTTTACGTCTAACTTGTTGTGTCAAATCAAAATATGAACTCTTATTTTGTTGTACAGCACACAATTGAATAATTACAATAGATAAAAAAATATATAACTTTTATCACAGCCTCGTTGTTCTTGTGTGGGGTGCAAATTTAATAAAAAAAAATATTACAGTTAACTCGTATCACTATAAAAACAAAATTCGTCAACAATTTAAGGTCGTAATTGTGACCAATTTGGTAGATATTTATTTTAAAAAAAAAACAAAAAATTGATGAATAGTGCAATTTGTAATACCCCAGTACAGACCCTAGTTGTAGCAACCTGATTTAAAATGACCAATGTATCCGACCCAAACCCTAGTATTAGCGACGGTTAGTTGATTAGGTCGTTAAAAAGATGATAACCCTAACTCGGCCCGAAAACTCTAAAGAGATCAAATCCTCATAGGCAAAACTCTAATACTCAAAAAGCCCAAAAGCCAATATTAAGTCAGTTTGCTAAACGAGAGCTATATGTAGTATACGTAGTTTTTAGTAGACATATGCTGATTTTAGTTGTCCCATATGTATTCGATGTATTATGCTGAGCATTATGCAGTATACGTAGTTTTTCTCAATTAGTCTAGACTTTTTTACGTCTAACTTGTTGTGTCAAATCAAAATATGAACTCTTATTTTGTTGTACAGCACACAATTGAATAATTACAATAGATAAAAAAATATATAACTTTTATCACAGCCTCGTTGTTCTTGTGTGGGGTGCAAATTTAATAAAAAAAAATATTACAGTTAACTCGTATCACTATAAAAACAAAATTCGTCAACAATTTAAGGTCGTAATTGTGACCAATTTGGTAGATATTTATTTTTTAAAAAAAACAAAAAATTGATGAATAGTGCAATTTGTAATACCCCGGTACAGACCCTAGTTGTAGCAACCTGATTTAAAATGACCAATGTATCCGACCCAAACCCTATCTTAGGTCGTTAAAAAGATGATAACCTTAACTCGGCCCGAAAACTCTAAAGAGATCAAATGCTCATAGGCAAAACTCTAATACTCAGAGAAGACTCCTAGCATTCTAAATTATGGATGGTAACCCTGACTAGGGCTGAAAACCCTAATTCAATCCGAAAATCCTAAAGAGATCAAATGCTTAGAGGCAAAACTCTAATACTTAGAGAAGACTCCTAACATCCTAAATTAAGTAAATAATATGAAATATTATTTAACAACCTCCGGTACAGACCCTAGTTGTAGCAACCCGATTTAAAATGACCAATGTATCCAACCCAAACCCTAGTATTAGCGACGGTTAGTTGACAAAATCTTAGGTCGTTAAAAAGATGATAACCCTAATTCGGCCCGAAAACTCTAAAGAGATCAAATGCTCATAGGCAAAACTCTAATACTCAGAGAAGACTCCTAACATTCTAAATTAAGTGAAAACCCTATTCAATCCGAAAATTCTAAAGAGATCAAATGCTCAGAGGCAAAACTCTAATATTTAGAAAAGACTCCTAACATCCTAAATTAAGTAAATAATATGAAATATTAAAATTTTTTTTTTTGATCGGGAGTACAGGGGCAGCGGGGAGGAGAGGGAAGGGGGAGGGGGGGAGGGGGACTTGAACCGCGAACCACCTGGGTGAGGAGTCTTATGGGAAGGCAAATAACTACTGAGCTGCCAAGACTCCTCGTTAAAAATATTAGATTAAAAATAAAAAATTCTCATAATTAGGGTAAAATGACCATTTTATCCATAGTACAGCAAAAAATCTTAAAATTTTAAAATTTGACACATAAACATCCTAAATCATATATTTAAATACAATTAAATAATAAAAGACAAAATAATATCAAAAAACAACAAAAATGCCCTTAGTGGCCGGCCACATTGGAGTTTGTGTCCAAAAGCCTACCTATTTAATTAATTGCTACAAAAATTATGATAATTCATGAAAAGACTAAATTAATTATAGACACATTAATATAATAGGTTTTAATAGATTAAGATACCAAAAAGATACATAAAATTAATAATTTATGCATTTTCTTGCACAAAATGGTACCAAAATATAATTTAAACCCTAAATTAATACAAAATAGCTTTTGGTCTGCCCCAAACAGCCCCTAGATGAAATCCCTAGCGGCTCTATCTGATTTGTGTAAGTCTCAAAAGCATTTACACCTCCCATGCAACCAATCAAAATCTTAAAAAACTAAAAAAATACTTACACCTTAATTATTAAATATATTACCAAAATTTCTATAAATAAGGCCTTACATCCCTCATTCTCCTCCTCATTTTCGTGCAACATAGTGAGAGAGAGAGTTTAGAAAAATATTCTAAGTGTTCTTAAGAGAAGAAGGAAGGAAGAAAGAAGGAGAAGCTAGGTGTGAGCTAGAAAGTCAAGTCCCCTTCCTCAACCTTTAGAGTATTAAAACAAGTAAGTAAACCCCTAAAATCTTCTGATATTCTCCTATAAGATAGTCCTCAATCCATCTCTATAATGAACTCTAAAAATAAGAAAAAAGGAATAACTCAAAAAGGCGTCGTAGGAGTAGTTTATGGACTGTTTGTGTATGATCAAGTTTTGCATGTGCTTGCATGTGTATATTTTTAAGTTTTATGGCTTGAATATTTTCTGGAGTTTTGGTTTGTATGTGTATATGACACGCATGCAAAGAAAATACCTCAAAAATGAACACAACATGAGCTAAGTTATCAAAACCCTATATAACCTGATTTTCTGGACATGCGAACATTCTGCCACCAACTTTAAAACATCACAACTAATTGTAAAAAAATGATCTTAAAGTGAGTTTTGTGTCCAGACCTATCTTTTGGAGCTCCCTTTCATACAAAATTAGTTTGAAGTGATTTCGTTGGGTAGAACTCCAGATATGTCATTTTTGCCAAAGAGTGTCAGATATTGACCACTCTGAGTTGGAGACTTAAAAACCCTAAGTTAAAATAAGAACCGAGCTTGGGTCAAAACATAAAACTTGTAGATAACACATTTATCTTACTGTCCACAAACAATGAGCCAAACACAGGAAGTCTTAATAGGTGAAAACACTTCTCAAATTCATTGTTGAGATATAGTGACTCACAAACCACTTTGTCACACCTTTTTGTGAAACCAAAACCCTAAGTTTTTAGTAACCAAATCCAAAATTGGTAAATATGAAAAATGTAGTTAACATATTAAACTAAATACTTAGCAAATATCAGCCCAAAATACCATTCGATAGTACCCCAAAGATTTTGAGCATTCTCTGTTGAAAACCCACTCTGTAGACTCCTTTTAGGCTGGTTGAACCCTTGTTATAAATTGGCCAAAATCTCAAATATTGTTCAAACAACTTTCCCTAGCACTAAACATAAAACTTGTAAGGGACACCTTAAATTAAAACCTCCCCTGAATTGATACCCCAAAATCGTGGCCAATAAAAGCCCA
Source organism: Heliamphora ciliata (assembly GCA_032360265.1). Classification (NCBI taxonomy): domain Eukaryota; kingdom Viridiplantae; phylum Streptophyta; class Magnoliopsida; order Ericales; family Sarraceniaceae; genus Heliamphora; species Heliamphora ciliata. The sequence continues at coordinate 4,776 of JAUMHN010004041.1, read as the reverse complement.
AATTCTGTGTTTTCCTCTATAAAGTGCTAAACGATTTTTACTTAAATAAAATAAATGACCATTTTACCCTACGATCTAACCTTAGTGTTAAACATTAAAGTTGTAAGAAATATTTTTATCAAATTAGTGTTCAAAATTCATAAATTAAATCCATGTCTAGGTACTTTAAAACACTGTTACAATTTTAAAATTGGCCTTTGAACAATTATCCAAAGTTTAGCTAAGTGTAGAGTAGCGTGCCACACTGTTGAACTTGAATATATAGATTTTAAATGATTTATGTGAATGATCATGTATGAAATTAACAAATTGAGGATTAGAAACCATGCCTAGTAGGTTGGAACCATATCACGTGAATTGTAGTTTATACTTCGTATATTTGTACTTTATACTTTAGTGAGTTGTACCTTGTGCAATACCATATATTGTGCTATTATCAATTGTACACGGAAAGCATATTGCACATCATGAGCATTTCAACATTTGCATTTCGGGTTATCGGAGTCTTTTTCGTATCTATCGTGGTAGGTTGGGTTATATTGAAATTATTCTTTTATCGGCTCCTAGTCTAGGGCGTCCCTGGTAGCCATTTTTGTAACTATTTTGGGATATATTTCCTCTAAGCACCCTGGGTGTGTCCCCGGTGTTTCAAAAGAAATATTTGTTATTTATGAATACTGTTGGGCACCTCGGGTTCGTCACTAACACTCTAGTTTTGATAATTTAAACCTTTGGTTGATACTAAGCGAGCATCCTAGTTTTTAATGTGGGTAACCCTATAAAGTCCGATCACGGCAATGATAATAAATCCCTGAGGCATCAATAATATAAAGTCCCATCACTGTATTGACAATAAGTCCCTGAGGTGGCAATAATATAAAGTCCCATCACGGCATTGACAATAAGTCCTTGAGGCAGCTATGACAACAAGTCCCATCACGGCGATGACAATAAGTCCATGAGGCGGCAATGACAACAAGTCCCGTCACAGCGATAATAATAAGTCCCTGAGGCGAAAATAATGATAATAAGTCCATGCAAGTAATAGAAATAAGTCTTAAAGTGGAACTTCTATTTTAATTTTTGGATACAAGTTGGGTTGGGCATCTACATTGCATTCATCTGCATCACACACTCGCACAATTATTCTTATATATGCTTACCCTGTTGAAAAAGTTAAATTGTCTGTCTCTTTGGTCTTAAATTATATTGGGTATTATACGATATGTATTGTAAGATATTTTGTTGTAAGTTTGTTAGACAGACGGTTTAGGAAATTTGCTTCTTGACAAAGCTCATGGCATTCGTTCCACATGTGTGTGTGATGAGTTCTTTGAGAAAGTCGCCCTCGAAGAAGAAGATGGAATTGAAGAACAGAGTGAGTGGCAGGAGCCAGCGGACCCCGACAATGCTAACTGAAGAATTGAGTTTTTACCTTTTGTTCTTTTTGTTCTGTTTCCATGAGCGTAATGTAAATTTTTGTTGAATCCGTTGGCGAAACTGTAATTGTTATGTATTTTAATCAGTTTCAAACTCTTAATGATGTACTATTTATGATATTTAAATATAAATGAATAGCTAGAATATTTCCCTTATCTATACTTATGTATGTCCCGACATGCCCAGAGGACAGGGCATAACAGTTGGTATCAGAGTCTAGATTTAGTGAACATTCAGGGCTTGAGTTATGAGAAACCATGCGTTCTATCACGTAGAAGCTCTGTAGGATGCGTTGCATTAATTATAACTATCATCTATACATTATAAGAACTAAAATCTGCTGCATCTAAATCTTATAGCAAGTCATGTTAGGATATTACCAGGATCAGAAGCTGCAGGAAATCTACATGCGAAGGGCGAGTAAAAATCGAAGATTCATGCAACACGTTATTTTATTTTAAGGGGGGTTGACGGGAGTACGCACTAAGAGAAGTTTCAGATATCATCTTGAGAGCCACCGTTAGAACTCTATAACTTCATCCTTATAAGTTCTTTTCTCGTTTACCCTAAACCCTTATATCAACTTTTATACCTGATTGAAGTTCATTGCATATCCTTCCATCTTATATCCTCAGTCCTCAACGGTACCGTCAAGTGTTGTTCGTCGGTAACCCTTATGCACCCAAATTTTGTTGATAATCCTATTAAAAATTCAATCATAGGAAATACCTTTATCCTCAAGTTTTAACGCCTCAATGATAATTGGTATTTGCATTTTATTCTCCTCTGATTCAAGCCAGCCTCCTTGAACTAACTCTTCTTTTATAGAACTCGATATCAATTCTTTGTTAATTATCCGTTCCGAACATTCGACATTGATAAAATCTTTGCCATCGTTCATCTTTTCTCGATTCTGAAACCTACAATCTATTGTAGTGATTTTTGTGAATTCTTTTGTACGCTCTTAAAATCCTTACCAGGGAAGTAGACTTGGATACTTGGATTGAAGTATGTTAGGCCGACGTAACTTCAGGGCAATTATCTAGTTTGGTTACCTACTATTTAACATCTCTTTTATCAGAATCTAATTGTACTAGATTAGTTCCGATAGCATTTATTTAAGTATTGTTCACTATCCTTCTCTTGCTTCACCTATATTTGAACCCCAAATAACCACTCAATTTGTGTCAACGGTGACTGCCTTAACCGCGACCATTTGACCTCATACAACCTATCTTTTGAACCATCAATCTTTCCTTGAATCTCGATAAAAGATTTGTTCACCTTCCCTAAGACATTCTAACCCCAGCCACGTATCGTGCAGTCTAGTACATCATTCGAAATCCTCAACTAAACATTTGACCACTCGCTACCCTAGGTCACATCTTCTAAGACCAAGATCGAAGAGAAACGATAGTTATTAGAATTTGGCACTTCACGAGAAACTCGAATCGTGCACATCCTCAGAAGAATCACCCGGCGCATCATCGAGTCGCAAAGCAGATCTCAACCTAGAGTTAAAGCACAAAATGTCTACCAATGTTCGCGCTTAACGTATTTTGAAGATCAATGACCGACAGCAAGAACTGCTAAGTAGGAGCTCATACAAAATCTCTAACTGAGACCTACACGAAGGTTCTTATCGCCATCACTGATAAAGCTCACATGGGAACCGATGAAGTGTGGTACGTGAAAGTACAATGGAAACACTACGAAAACTTGGAAGTAACGTAGGATTACACGGTCAAACTCCGATGGTTTTATCCACACCTATTCTGGTTGGGTCCTTATGTGTTATGTGCCTTGCCCTTTGTAATCACTCTTTGTACTCGAACTCGAATGATAAGAAATACAAATGAATGAGTCTCAAATTAACTCCCCAAAATCTTAAAACCTAGAAACGTTAAGGCCTTAAAAAGAAGACTCACTAGCCACAACACCTTCTCTCTTTATTCAGATGGCAGGTAGATAACATAACCATCAACGGTCAGCAAATGGACCCGTAGACAAAGAAGTGTTAGGTTTAGCCTAGGTATTGCGTGAGCATGCCACAAGCATTAACTGTCCTCACATCCGAGATAGGGCATGGTTCTTATCAAAACTCAAAAAACAATGAGCCCCTATGTTCAAGGAAGGAGCTGAACCGAGAATAGCCAAAGAATGGCTGAGAGCTATCAAGAAATTGTTTAACTCCATGGGAGTATAAACTGATGCCGATCGAGTAGCTCTAGTAGCAGACCTACTGGAAGGAGAGGCCAACTACTGGTGGTCTATGATAAACAACACCCAAGATGTGACAGCTCTGACTTGGAATCAGTTTGAAGAGTTATTTTCGAAAAAGTACTTCCCAGCTCCCTTCCGACAAGGACAAGTCAGAGAATTTCTGGAGCTAAAACAAGGAGGATCTATATTAGTAACCCAGTATGCCAACCGCTTCGAAGAGTTGAACCGATTCGCCACGACCATCATACCGGACGAAGAATTAAGGGCACGAAAGATCGAGTGGTGCCTAGAACCCTCTATCTGAACCAGGGTCATCTACTTACAGCTTCCGACTTACACTCAAGTAGTGCAAGTAGCCCTATTAGCGGAAACAGACTTAGCTGACTCTAGAAGGATTTGGAACCAGAAGAAAGAAAACACCAGCTCTGGAGGACTAGTAAAAGGCAACCGAGTGTTCATTCCAAGGAAGCCATATCAACAGAAGAATAGACAAGAGCAGCCAAGGGACTCCTCTACCAAATTTATAGTCTACTTTAAATGTCACCAACTAGGACATAAGAGGTCTAAGTGCCCGTGCCTAGGACATAGGACTCTAAACAACCACTCCCAACAGTGGAGGCAACCCCAGAACCAGTTACCAAAGTACCCGCAGCCAATTCAGGTCACCTGACTAGCAACTAACCAATGAAATAGGAGAGGAAGGCCACCGCTTAACAAAAACTAGAGGCCCCAGGGAGGACGCATCTTTGCTCTACAAAGGAAGGAAGTAGAAGGAAGGAATCCAAGTTATCCAAGGTGTGTTCATGCTATTCAATACCTTAGTGAAAATGTTGTTTGATTCTGGACCATCCCATTTTTTTTTCATATCTTTGGCATGTAGGCAATCTCTTTGTTCATAGAACCCAAAGTGTTAGATCAAACTCTAAATGTCGATACACCCTTAGAATATCACACGCAAGTAGATATTATTTATAGAGCGTGCATGTTGAGAGTACCAACACCCTTATGACATTCGACCTGCAAATCAGGCATTTTAACAAATACGACGTGATTCTCGAAATAGACTAGCTCTCTGGACATCACACTATCATAGATTGCCAATAGGAGAAGATA
>JAUMHN010004030.1:0-10422 GCA_032360265.1 Heliamphora ciliata | reverse complement strand
AGAGCGAAGCTATGTGCCTTGATGATTGGTGAACTGAGGACCAAATCGATAACTTCTAAATTCTAAGTTTAGGGAGTTGTGGTTGAACAAAATTGGTAGAATACATGAGCAATGTTGTGGTTAAAATTACTTTTCATGTTAAAATTAGGAAAAATCATAATGATTTTTAACAACCATTATGAGTTACTTGATTTGATTTCACATTAAATGATATGGTTTATTATACTTGGATGAACATTAAATGTGAGGAGTATGAATGTTTGCTTGAGGTGTTGTGGTGTGACTAACCTGTTGTTTTTAGTTGATCTAATATTAAAATTGAATTTTTTTTTTAAGGTTTGAAAATGGAACAAGAAGTAATTTTATGAATTGGATAAAGGTAGATGAAGGAACCATGAATTGGATAAAGGTAATTTTATGAATGTTTGCTTTAGGTAAATCCAACATTACCATGGTTAAGAACGCGAAATAAGACGATATGATTAAAACATTGAATTGGGAAAGTTTGGAAAAAATGTGGATCTTTAATGTAATCTCGACGCATATGTTGGAATCTTGTGGTAATTCAACTTGAGTTTATACGAATTGGATAAAGGTAGATGAAAGAATCATGAAAATTTATTTATTGTGAATTAATGAACCATGAGATGTATTGAACTTATATCAAGTGGGTAATGATATAAAGCTTGATTGAACTCACGATATGGTATTGATAACGGAATAATGTAATGGTTAGTGAATATTAAATGAGAATTTATGACTGTGAAAATGATTGGGGAGAGGAACCTGTGAATGGTTGGACTCCTGGTGATTTATAGATAATGTTGTGTGGTTGTGAAATTGAATTGGGGAGATGGACTCCTAGTTGTTAATAAATTATGATATGGTTAATTAGTTATTGAACCGAGGATGGTTGATGTGATAAGTTGGGCTTGCATAGTTCCGCGGTGAAAGACCGAAAACTTGCGCAAGATAGGGACCATATGCCCACGGGTTAGCCCCCGAAATGTGGTGGTTGTGTCATGATGAGTTATAGAGTGTCTCGGTCCAAACACCAGGGTCACGCGAAAGCCCACCAAAAATCGTTTATAAAAATAAGATTTGCAATTAGAAAACCATCAACTCAAAAATATACAACATTTGGATAAAATATTCCCATAGTTCAGCTCTCATAAACAATAAACATGCAGTTCATACATGAATAATTATATCGTCTCAAGGCGTACAAAACTCGCCTTCTGAAACAAGCATCACATGAAAAAGTACATGTCAAAACAAGAAACTACTGCGAGTCCTCCATCACCTCAAGCATCTAGGTCAACTCCACATGTTCACCTGAAAATAGTTTTACAGCAAAATCCCACACCGTGAGCCAAAGCCCAATAGGAAAAGACTATAAAGCTGTAAAGCAGGAAACATGCAATCATATAGGATGAGAGCAAAACTCAACCACCGATCCCAAAATAGTTTTCCACAAACTCCAAGTTTTCCCATCAGACTACATAAGTCTCCCAAAACGGTTTTATTTCATAAAACCCATGTTTTCATCCTTCAAACCAGGTATTGCAACAAATGCAAATAATTTACCACAGTTAAGAAAAATAGTAATCAAAACATTGTTCCCTCGCAGAATGTACCATCGCAGAAAAGATGAATATGATCCTATGTACCGACTCCATCACAAGGGGAAAGAGGTAACAACTATAGACTCCTGCCCATTACCTAGTTCCAGCATCTCTCAAGTCCTACTAGGTAATGACAAGTTCTATACGGAGCACCACGACATAAAACCTAACTTTACGGGGGATAACCCGAGGGAAAAGAGAACCTAAATCGACCTTTTTTACAGGAACTACCCCGAAGGATAACAAAGGTACCTACTCTACGCACATTTTCAAACTTTCATTGTGGAAAACTCGTGCCAAATACCCGTCATCTCGGTACATCTAGATATTCATCTAAAAATCGAATTGTAGCACCAACTACAAAACCTTTCAACAAAACCTTTCACAAATATACATTATACATCTATATATAGATCCATCCATCAACATGGAGATCAAAGGAAAAAATTTTAAAATTCTTTTTCTCGTTTTCAACAAAACATTTCAAAACCTGAGACTCAACCCTAAGGTTTAGCTCCAAACCTCCAAAACACAAAGTGTTGAGATTTTATCAAAAACTACCGTTTTCAAGAACACCCTTTGAAAGCCATAGATATCCACAATTCATATCATGTAATAAATCAAGGAAAGCGTAAAACATGCTTGTATCCAAAACAATGTTTAAACACAACACATGAAATATAAGCATTTTAATCTGGGAAAAAGTGTACAACTGAATGTAGCGTCACTAGCCAACCGCCACTATCACATCCCGACAGCCAGGCCACGTAAACACCCGCAAACAAACTCCCAAGGAACAAGAGACTTGATCAAAAGGGCTCACACGGATGAAAAACAACCTTTCCCAAGCATTTGGCCAAAAACAGATGAAAAACGGTTTGGAAATCTTGACATACCTTCACTCTTTTGGTCATATATTTTTCTACAAAAAACTTTTAAGATGAGAGATGTGCCATTGGAAAGAAAACTTCTGGGGCTTCGATTTGAGTACAAGAACGACCCAATTTAGAGTCCGGACGAAAGAGATAACATCAAAACAAAATGGCCCTACACAGCCAGTCCGCTTGAGCAGACATCGTGCGCTCGAGTGAGCTACCACCCGAGAAGAACCCAAAAAATTCTATTCTTGGTGTTCTAAGCCTCCAAACCCTCAAACACCAACTAACCATCATCTCAACCACAAATATAAAGCCTCTAAACACCTTTTTAACACACTCGGATATACCCAAACCCGAAACTACCACAGAATCTTGAAAGAAACATTTCAAAACCCTATTTCATCCAACCAAAATCAACAAAAATGCCCTTTTTAAACCAAAACCCAGTTTAACGAAACATAAGCTGTTGTCCGTGCATTTTTAACCGGTCAAAGTACTTATAATTGCACGTAGTACCCTTATACAGCAGTAGAATCTGAGATTCTACCTCGTTGTGCTAAAAGCTCGACGTCTTGACCACGTGAAAAAACAAACTTCGCTGGAATCAAAATCTGATCGGATGGTTGCGTAGACCACAGTGGCGATACTAAGGATCTGCTGTCTAATCGTCGAAAACTGAACCCCGGCCCTTGAGAACTTAGAGAGAAGGCAGAGAGAAAAAGGAGGAAACTTAGGAGTTAAGTTTTGAAAATATCTAACTCCAGATATTTATAGGCCTCTAAAATATCTTTTTTTTAAATTTTTGAAATTTGCACCACAACTTTCAGTAGTCCCCGCGACCAACCCCACAAAATCTCTGAACCCGAACATGCGTCAAATCCACATTTTTGTAGAATCTCGCGCCAGGCCTCTACCGCTCGAGTGTCCAACCACCGCTCGAGTGGACACCTGCCGACATACCACTCTGCTTCCCCACCACTCGATCGCCCAAGCACCGCTCGAGTGGTCACCACACAGAACCACTCTCTGGCACCACCCCGCTCAGGCGCACATCCACCGCTCGAGCGGTCATCGTTGGGAGAAAAACTGAACCATGTAAGCAGACCAAACTTAAATTTTTACTCCCGTGAACACTTAGATCATTTCCAAAAATGAAACGGGTCAGGGTCTCACAACTCTCCCCCTTTTAAAGGAATTTCATCCCCGAAATTCAACACTACAACTCAAGCCAAACACTGTCCCGCAACTATCAACAATCTCTGATGCAAAATCAGCAATACTGCACAACAGCAGACATGCCCCAGCAACTGAAATCCCAAACCTGTTGCCACAAAAGGAAAACATGACTGGAAGATCCAATCTCCATACAGACTGTGCACACAGGCTAATTTCGCTGACCCCACTGTCATCCTGGAAACATTCATAAACATTGGATCAAGATCCAACTCGTGCTGTCAAACCCCAATACCGAACTCTCACCCAACCAAACCACTCTGGCGACAAACGTATCATACGTGACCAATCCACCATGGTACTTGATCTCAAACATACTCTATGCTCTATGCTTATCCTCATAGCCACATACTGGCTCAATCACATCTCACAATACACACCAAGGACTATCTCCACAAGTCCAAACACATGACGTCAAACTCCAACATTGGTCACAAGAAGTCACACGTTCCACACACAAACTTTACCCAGGAGAAACATCAGGTGGTACACCATTGTCTCAGACAAGGTTCCACACAATCGGAAATCGACCTGGCATCACAGCCACAAGGTCACCTGACTCCAGAGAGTCACCTAACCAACACGTCTGCAGACAGAATATCTCATAAGTATCCAACAACTGATATCAACTAAATCATAACTCCCGTGCAATAGCACGTTACTGCACAATACTGTACAACTCAACGTCTCGCTATCCAATCACTGATACCAAGACTACAGATCAACCGCAAAGCAAACAGGATTGTCATCGTTCGACAAAGCAAACACGATGATCATCATCTAACATCAACCCCATTGCAAAAGACATACATCAACCCCTTGAGTCCCCAGACTCGTTCGTCGGGTAACCAACCCAGACTTGTCTCTTACACTTAGCAAATCCCTCATATGCAGAACTCATCACGGTCCTTCTGTTCCCAACCAAACAGTCGCGTCGGTCTGAACTGGCTACGCCCACCAAGGCTTCTCCAACATCATACTCTCGGGACCACCATCTATACAAACAACCGTTATGCTAAAGCACAACACTTACCACAGTCGATAACCACTCCTCGACTCCAAGAACTCTACGCAGTTCCAAGTCCTCAAACAGAGCAAAAGGTTAGACTCACAAAAGTCTACCAGAAACTTACTTGTGAATATCCCAACTGGACTGTACCGACAAAATTCCCACTCAACTAAAAGCAAAAATGCAACTGTACCCACATAATCCAGAACAAACTGCACTCAACAGTTAAGGATTCTCTGCTGATCACTGCAAAGAACTCTGCATCTCTACATCAACTCCCCAAGCATTCTCGTCTACCAACGTAACCTCACAGGGAACACAGCCCAAATGGTTCAACCATCCATTGAAACCACGAAGGATTTGCCCAACAATCACCTAATCCTGGCGATATACGTCCCTGAGTCACAACTCCAAGGGTCACAACACGAATACAAATCCACTAAGATTCTAGTCTCAGGACACAATCAAAACCTGAACCAAATAAGAACCTGGCATCTCTATCCACTCGAGATGAAACAACTTGCAAACAACACTCACCAAACAATCGTCTATAAGACAATCGTCTACAAGAACTCTCTCTCTCCTTTCATCCAAAGGAAAGAAAAGGGCCAACAAGAAACCACGACCTAACCTCACCATACTGCTGGTGTACTCCCAATACTCCTCAACATTTAGCCTCTAACGAACTCTGAAAGTTCTACCTTGAGGCCACATTGACCATAGCCACACAACTGTCGTCAATTTTGATCACAATACTCAGATCATCAGCTACACCAAACTCTCAACTCTTCAGCGTCATTAACACACACGCAGACATCATCCATCCGCTTACCTGGTACAACTCATACCATTGCACCCAAAACCTCGCTGCAGAAGGTTGCACTACACCACCTAACTCCTGCTAGGCGAACCACAATCACGTCACGGTCTCAAATCCTTTGTCCAAGGCACAGCTCCAAACAAAGGAGAACCCAATCCAGAGACCTCTCTTTCAAAGTTACTAATAACCCCCACAACCATGCATGCATTTTTTGCACTTCTGCTCTCAAAGCACACATCAAACACAGGCATCGTATCCTACGATTTCTCACCTATCACCCCAGGCCAGTCAAACCACAAGGTCTACTACTAAACCCCATCACTCCACACTTCATTCCCATGGGTGAACAACATACCCATCTCTGAACAAGGTGGAACACAAACAACTTCCGGGCATATCACACTCGGGATACATCTTCTCAGCGCTAAGCCTCAACATTAAGCCAACCACACGGTCGAACTTGTCGACAATCCTTTTGAACCTCATGCACCTGGAATGGTTCCCAAACACGATCTCCTAATCATTAGGATCTCGACCAAACCACGAATCTGCATTCCCGTAGGAATCTCATGGAACTGATACTCATCGCAGGAATCCCTATACATTCCTAATCCCATGCTCTTCCCAGCATACCTACGGAACTCAATTCTCAAACCTTGAAAGGTATACAACATCCTAGGTCATCAGAACCACTCGAACTACTAACAACATCCTGTCGATCATCATCAACGTCTCGACTACCAGGGGATATCTCCAGAACCACATGTTCTGCTATCTCAACATACGCTCGGCCAAGGATTACTACGCTCCCATCCACTATGTTCCCGTTCATACCCCATCCTGAGTACACGGCTCATGACATAGCATGGCTCACGACGTACCTAATCCATCACACGGCTAAACTCGACTCACAGAGGAGTTCCACCACATATCAGGCGATCAACACTCAACCTATATCTGTACCTGTGCAACTGATAACAACCGAGTCGCACATAACCAAACCCAAACCACGGTCTCGCCGTCTCGAAAGGGGGGTACAGGTTATAAAGAAAGAAAACATGAAACACGACAACCTAAGGTCGATCTATCACGTTATCTCTACCACATACCACATAATCATGCTAACACATAGTCACAACGATTATGCAGACACAACACCGATACCGAGGAGAACCGACAAGAATGACGCGTCATTTTGGACAACCAACTTAGATTCCTTGCTAGAAATCACGTCCGCGAAACGCGTTTCTAACTTGGCTCCCAAGTTTGTTAATCCAAACACAAGACGAATTAATCCTATAGTCCAACCTCCATGCCCACATATTCACGACATCAACATGCAACCAAGCACACACACATTTCCTCACAAGGTGATGCACCCTCTTTCCCATAGCTCATAGGTATTCGAACCCAAAGCTTTGATACCAAATTTTCACGGCCCAAACACCAGGGTCACGCAAAAACCCACCAAAAACCGTTTATAAAAATAAGATTTGCAGTTGGAAAACCATCAACTCAAAAATATACAACATTTGGATAAAAGATTCCCATAGTTCATCTCTCATAAACAATAAACATGTAGTTCATACATGAATAATTATATCGCCTCAAGGCGTACAAAACTCGCCTTCTGAAACGGGCATCACATGTAAAAATACATGTCAAAATAGGAAACTACTGTGAGTCCTCCATCAACTCAAGCATCTAGGTCAATTTCACATGTTCACCTGAAAATAGTTTTACAGCAAAATCCCACACCGTGAGCTGAAGCCCAATAGAAAAAGACTATAAAGCAGTAAACCAGGAAACATGCAATCATGTAGGGTGGGAGCTAAACTCAACCACCGATCCCAAAATAGTTTTCCACAAACCCCAAGTTTTCCCGCCAAACTACACAAGTCGCCCAAAACGGTTTTATTTCATAAAACCCATGTTTTCATCCTTCAAACCAGGTATTGCAACAAATGTAAATAATCTACAGCAGTTAAGAAAAAATAGTAATCAAAGCATTGTTACCTCGCGGAATGTTCCATCGCGGAAAAGATGAATATGATCCTATGTACCGACTCCATCACAAGGGAAAAGAGGTAACAACTATAGACTCCTGCCCATTACCTAGTTCCAGTATCTTTCAAGACCTGCTAGGTAATAGCAAGTTCTATACAGAGCACCATGACGTAAAAGCTAACTTTACAGGCGATAACCCGAGGGAAAAGAGCACCCAAACCGACCTTCTTTACGGGAACTACCCCGAAGGAAAATAAAGGTACCTACTCTGCGCATGTTTTCGAACTTTCACTGAGGGCAACTCGTGCCAAATATCCGTCATCCCGGTACATCTAGATATTCATCTAAAAATCGAATTGTAGCACTAACTACAAAACCTTTCAACAAAACCTTTCACAAATATACATTATACATGTATATATAGATCCATCCATCAACATGGAGATCAAACAAAAACATTTCAAAATGCTTTTCCCCGTTTTCAACAAAATATTTTAAAACCTGAGACTCAACCCCAAGGGTTAGCTCCAAACCTCCAAAACACAAAGTGTTGAGATTTTATCAAAAACCACCATTTTCAAGAACACTAAAATCATAGATATCCACAATTCATATCATACAATAAACCAAGGAAAGCGTAAAACATGCTTTTTATCCAAAACAAGGTTTAAACACAACACATGATATATAAGCATTTTAACTGGGGAAAAAGCGTACAACTGAATGTAGCGTCGCTGGCCAACCGCTACTATCACGTCCTGACACCCAGGCCACATGAAACACCCACAAATAAACTCCCAAGGAACAAGAGACTTGATCAAAAGGGCTCACACGGATGAAAAAAACCTTTCCCAAGCGTTTGGCAAAAAACAGATGAAAAACGGTTTAGAAATCTTGACACACCTTCACTCTTTTGGTCATAAATTTTTCTACAAAAAGGATTTTAAGGTGAGAAAGGTGTTATTGGAAAGAAAACTTTTGCGGCTTCGATTTGAGTACAAGAACGACCCAATTTCGAGTCCGGATGAGGGAGATAACATCAAAACAAAATGGCCCTACACAGCTAGTCTGCTCGAGCGGACATCGAGAGCTCGAGCGAGCTACCACCCGAGAAGAACCCACTAACCATCATCTCAACCACAAATATAAAGCCTCCAAACACCTTTTTAACACTCTCATATATACCTAAACTCGAAACTACAACAGAATCTCGAAAGAAACATTTCAAAACCCAATTTCGTCCAACCAAAATCAACACAAACGCCCTTTTTAAACAAAAACCCAGTTTAACGAAAGGTAAGCTATTGTCTGTGCATTTTTAACAGATCAAAATACTTATAATTGCACGTAGTACCCTTATACAGCAGTAGAATCTGAGATCCTACCTCGTTGAGCTAAAAGCTCGATGTCTCGATCCACGTGCAAAAATAAACTTCGTCGAAATCAAAATCTGACCGAATGGTTGCGTAGACCACGGTGCTGATACTAAGGATCTACTGTCTGATTGTCGAAAACTGAACCCCGGGCCCCCGAGAAGTTAGAGAGAAGGAAGAGAGAAAAAAGGAGGAAACTTAGGAGTTAAGTTTTGAAAATATTTTTTAAAAATATCTAACTCCAGATATTTAAAGCCTCCAAAATATCTTTTTTGTTGAATTTTTGAAATTCGCACCACAATTTCCCATAGCCCCTGGAACTAACCCCGCAAAATCTCTGAACCCGAACATGCGTCAAAACTATATTTTTCTAGAATCTTGAGTCAGGTCTCCACCGCTCGAGCGCCCAACCACCACTCTGTTGGAGCGGATAAAATTTTGAACCGACGCTGTAACCGAAAAAACATGACGTATGCGTTTTTCATGAAAAATGAAAACTATATTAATCTTAATAGTATGATATCTTTATGAAACTTGTCGAAAAATTTCTAAAAATCCCGAATACGTTGAAGATGACCTTGCAATCTTCCCACGTATGTCCCGGACGCGCTACGACGATCACGGTGTGTGGGCACCGATTCCGATCAAAGAGTTCTTTCTCTATTGGTTTCTTCTCACACACTTCTCTCCAGAATAAAATACATAAAAAGCATAACTTTTCAGTATATATTCTCAACAATCTCCCACTTATACTCAAAGCAATGCAGGAACACACCTGACACCTAACCCTTCTACATGGTCATCAAAAACTTTCTGAGATAATGCCTTAGTAAAAGGATCCGCTAGGTTATCCGCCGATGCTATCATGGAAACTACCACGTCTCCACGCTGCATGATCTCCCGGATGAGATGATACTTCCTCTCAATGTGCTTTCCCCTTTCGTGGACTCTTGGTTCCTTCAAGTTTGTAATCGCACCATTGTTATCATAATAGAGTACAATAGGCGATTATTCCGAGGGTACCACATTCAAGTCCATAAAGAAGTTCCTGAGCCAAACTACTTCCTTAGCTGCATCCGAAGCTGCAACATAATCAGCCTCCATGGTAGAGTCAACAATACAAGACTGCTTCACGCTCCTCAAACTGATGGCTCCACCTCCCAAGGTAAACACATAGCCCAAGGTGGACCTCTTAGAATCTCTATCTGCCTAAAAATCTGAGTCAGTATACCCAAGAGGTATAAGACTATCAGCCTGGTACACTAACATATACTCCCTAGTCCTTTTCAAGTACTTGAGTATATTCTTGATCGCAGTTCAATGCTCTTTCCCTGGATAAGACTGATATCTGCTGACCATGCCTACGGCATAACAGATATCTGGTCTAGTGTAGAGCATGTCATACATGAGACTTCCTACTGCTGAAGTATAAGGAATACCTCTCATCCTCTCTATCTCCTGAGGTGTCCTAGGACAC
>JAUMHN010004029.1:0-31394 GCA_032360265.1 Heliamphora ciliata | reverse complement strand
GTGTGGTTTTCAAAATTAATAAATTTATTTTAATTAAACGAATTTTTATAACCCTCAAAAATATTTTAAAAATCTAAGTGAGAGAGAAAATTTATTCACAGATAAATCTCGCAGTCTCCATCACCAGTTCATAGGTAATGTAATTAATTTTACGTGTTGGCAGTAAGACCTTCCTCCTCATCAGACAGATTTAATTGCGGTATCGCTGGTATGATCCTCCTTCAGGAATAATTTTGGATAATTGTTAGTGTGGATCACTTTTCCATCTGAAGGGTTTATTGCAAAGTAATTGATTTAGGATTAGGTGGTAGTTAACACTTAGCTGTAAATAATGGTATCCTCTCCATCTGAGTCACTGCTATTATTTATTGCACCGAAGCTATGTCAACTATTTAATCTTACTTGGCATGGTCTGTTATCTAGATAGTAAAATTAATAAGAATTGGCCTATCTGAACAAACGATGGATAGTAGACGGAACCAATTTTTAGAATAGTCTGCTGACGATTTTTTTTTAGATGGTAGAGGGAACCAATTTTAGGGAACCAATTTTTAAAATAAATTCAAAATTTTTCTCGTAATAATTAATGGTTATTTTAATTATGTGATTCTTAAGATTAAAATAGCCTTCAATCCATGTGCGACTATTCTCAAAGAAAACAAACTAACGGGACTAAACTATGTAGACTAGAAAACGAACTTGGATATTGTCTTAACTGTCAAGGATTCAAAGTTTGTATTGTCTAAGATTTGTCCACTAGTACCTAAAGAGGGGGCGACCAAACAAGAAACCCAAGCTTATCAAAAGTGGTAGAAAGGTGATAAGATGGCTCGCTGTTACATTTTGGCTTCCATGTCAAATGTATTGCAGCATCAGCATCAATCTATGCCCAATGCCTATGACATTATTATGAACCTCAAAGAAATATTTGAGAATCAAAATCGTGCTACTAGGTGGCCGTGAAATCTCTGATGCATACAAGCATGGTTGAAGGCACCCTAGTTAGGAATCATGTTCTGAAGATGATCAGTCTTCTGAATGAACTGTGAACTGAAGATCCTAGGAGCTGAGATTGACGAGAAAATCCAGGTCGATATCATACTCCAATCACTACTTGATAGTTTTAAGCAGTTCTGCCTAAATTATTTCATGAATAAGCTCAGCTTTTTATTGGCAGAACTTCTTAAAGATCTTCAAGCAGTCGAGGGTGTTCTTAGGAAGCCAGGTATTGTGCATGTGGCTGAAAAAGGTTCTTCGTCTAAACCGAAAGGCAAGAAGAAGAAAATGGTTTAGAAATAGGGAGGCATAGGTCGAAAAGCAGCTAAAGGGCTAAAAGCTGGTGTGCAGAAGTTGAGAGACAAGTGCTATCACTATAACCGATTTGGACATTGGAAAAAGCAATGTTTAATTTTCCTCAGTAAGCAGAACAAGCAAGGTGATTTCTGTTCACTAGTGGTTAAAACATATTTAGCGGTGTTATCTACCGATACCTGGTATGTAGATACTGGAGCCACTAATCATGTCTATAATTCTTTGAAGGGGTTCTAGGAAATCAAGCAGCTTAGTAATGGAAAAATTTACCTACATATGAGCAATAATACAAGGGTGGAAACTGTTACAGTAGGAGATGTCACTCTCTACTTTAGTAGAAATATGATTTTAATTTTAAAAGATTATCTTTATGTACCTTCTATTAGAAAAAATTTAATTTTGATTTCTAATTTATTAAAGGACAAATATTCTATTTATTTTAATGACTCTGTAGTTATTAAGAAAAATAAACATTTTATTTGTTCTGGTACACTGGTAGATGATCTATATGTTATTTCTCCTATCTACATTACAACTAACTGAATTAAATAACACATAAAATTTACCATATAAGAGAAAGGATCTTTCTTTAATGAACCAAAGTTTCTTTAGCACTTACGCTTGGGTCATATTAATCTAAAAAGGATAAATAGACTGGTATAAAATAGACCTTTAAGTTCATTGAAATTAGAGGCACTTCCAGTCTGTGAGTCCTGCTTAGAGGGTAAGATGACCAAGAGGCCCTTTTTGACCAAAGATTATAGAGTTAAAGAACTGTTAAAATTGGTTCATTGACAATCCGGGCTAGGGGTGACTTTGAGTACTTCATCAATTTCATTGACGAATACTCAAAGTATGGATACATTTACCTGATGCACCGTAAGTCTAAATACTTTAAGAAATTCAAAGAATTCAAAACGAAAGCAGAGAAGTGTTTGGGTAAAAGAATCAAATTACTATGATCCGACGGTGGTGGGGAGTACCTCTATGGAGAGTTTAGGGACTACTTATCGTCATAGGGGATTACATCCCAGTTGACTGCACCGGGCACTCTACAACAAAATGGTGTAGCAGAAAGAAGGAATACGACTCTTATGGAGATAGTAACGTCGATGATGAGTTATTCATAATTACCCAATTCGTTTTTAGGATTTGCATTAGAAACAACGACTTATATTCTAAACTTGGTACCTTTTAAGTCAATACCTTATACTCTCACAGAATTGTGGATGGGCGTATGCCTAGTCTGAGACATATTCGAATTTGGGGGTGTCCAGCATATGTGCTGAAAGGGAACATGGGTAAGTTAGAACTGATGACAGAAGTCTGTTTATTTGACGGGTATCCCAATAGAATGAAGAGTGGTTTATTTTGTAATCCTAAGGATCAAAAGGTTATTGTTAGCACCAATGCCCGATTCTTGAAAGAGGATTATATTATGGATCACATGCCCAAAAGTAAAACTGTTCTAGAAGAATTGAGAGAAAATACTAGTAGAATGGAAGAGAAACCACAAGTTACTGATATCCCATTGCCTCGTCGTAGTAGAAGGATTATTGGGACAGGTATAAATCCTGATCAGGGTGCTACCATTAACATACCTGATGAGCATGTGCGTAATGGTGCACAGGGTTCAAATTTTGCACAACACATTACTGCTAGTACACAGACGCAGGTAGTGCCTCATCGTAGTGGAAAGGTTGTTCATCGATCCGACCGGTATATGTTCTTAGAAGAGTCTTTTGATAAGATCCCAGAAGAACTGAATACCGAATCCTGTAACTATAATGAAGCACTGCAAGACAAAGATGCATATCTTTAGCAAAAGACTATGAATTCAGAGATGGAACCTATGTATTCTAATCAGGTCTAGGAACTTGTAAAACCACCTGAAGGGAAAAAATCCATCAGATGTAAGTGGATCTACAAGAGGAAGAGAGGAGCAGACGAAAAGATTGAAACCTTCAAAGGTAGGCTTGTTGCAAAAAGATTCACTCAGAAAGAAGGAATTAATTATGAGGAAACCTTTTCGTCGATTGCCATGCTTAAGTCTATCAAGATTCTCTTTCTATTGTGGCTCATTTCGATTACAAAATTTGGTAAATGGATGTCAAGACAGCTTTTCTTAACAGAAATCATGACGAGTGTATCTATATGATACAACCAGACGGTTTCATAGCAAAAGGCCAGGAGCACATGTTGTGCCAGCTTAAGAGATCTATTTATGGACTTAAGCAGGCACCGAGGTCTTGGAATACATAGTTCGATCAAGCCATAAAGTCTTATGATTTTGATCAAAATCTAGATGAGTCTTGTATATACAAGAAGCATGATGAAAGTGTGGTGGTCTTTCTAGTACTTTACGTAGATGATATATTACTCATCGAAAATGATGTGGGGGTGTTATCTTCGATAAAAGTATGATTATCTGGACAGTTCGATATGAAAGACTTGGGAGAAGCTAGTCACATCCTTGGGATCAAGCTTTTGTGAGATCAAAAACAAAGGATATTGGGCTTATCACAAGTAAAGTATATCGATGACATCTTTACTCGTTTTAGCATACAAGATTCTAAGAAAGGGTATCTCCTTTTTAAGCATGAAATCACTATATCCAAGGATCAGTATCCTAAGACACCAAATGAGATAGAGAAGATGAAGACGATTTCTTATGCTTCAACAGTAGGAAGCTTAATGTATGCTATGCTTTGTACTATACCCGATATCTACTTTACTGTTGGCATGGTTAGCAGACATCAGTCTATCTCAGGGCGGGAGCATTGGACTGCGGTAAAGAATATAATCAAGTACTTGAAAAGAACTAGAGATTATATGTTAGTTTACCAGGCAGACAGCTAATACCTTTAGAGTACACAGACTCAAATTTTTAGTCAGACAAAGATTTCTATAAGTCTACCTCAAGATATGTATTTACCTTGAGAGGTGGAGCTAGTAGTTGAAGATATTAGGGTTGGTATACTGAAAACTATGTTTTTAGTATTTAATTTTATTTTAATAAAATTAATTTTCTATTTTATGAGAATCTTTATGAGTAATGTATGTGTATCATTTCCTTAATGTTATACATGGATGTCCGATATTTTGTATAATATTTAATCTGGTGTGTAGATTATGGCTTGTACACAGAAGATCAGATTTTAGGTTCTTACAGAATATAACTTTTATGTTCACAGTTTATATGAAAATGGACATACCATCAGTACGACTGTAGCACAGAATTTTAGTAAACTTATCTTGGTTACGGGGAACAGAAATATCGTCCTCTATTGTTCTGACTCTCTGTGCTAGTACACTTTGTGTGTATTGAATGGGACATTTGGGGTAATTAATTTTATACTACTATATAAATTAATTCACATTCGAATGTTATTATGAATAGTGATTATCCTCTTAATCCTAAAATAATTATTGATTTGCGTATATTTATTATTCATTGTTTTGATTCATTAGAAGGTGCGATCTTATACGGGTCTATATTCTGGGTGAGTTGGATAGTAGCATTATTTATATAACAAATAATAATTATTGATGGAATCCACGTTCCGAAAGATCGAGATTGACGATGCCCTCTTAAGGAAGTTTATAAGTTTTGACCGGGCCAAACCCTACAGGTGGATTTGATTATCTGACGATCAAATAAGTTAAACAGAATGATTTAAAGAATATCAGGATGGCAATTAAAGTAAATTGTCAGTAATTAAATTTAATTGGCGGATATCGAAAATCTTAACGTGGGGAGAAATAGTAAACATTTAATAACAAGAGCTCAATGTTATATGGTCTTGAGATTATGGGTTAGAGTGCAATTATAGCTCTTTAGTGGTATGAACTGTAATTTAGTATTTTATAAAAATTATAGAAATCGCTGCAAGTTTTTCATAATTGCAGATACCACTATGAGGTTTACTTAATTGCAGAAACCGCTGATACGTGTCAGTATTCCACTAAAATTTTACTCATAATTACTCTCCAGATCCTTGCTATAGCCTTAAAAATATGCGGGTAGGCTGAATCAGTTTCATAACATGTCTTCTAAGACTAAAACAGCCCTGGTTTTGCTGGTACGAATTCTTTAAGGATTACAGCCCACACTATATCTGGAAATTACATAAGGAAATTTAGTAAAAGATCTGACAAGAACTTCAACTTGGATTCAAATCATAGTTGAAGATTCGAACGATAAAAAGGTATTCTTCTAAATTAACTTCGGATGCACGGGTTTTAATTTGATTGTTCGTCATCAAAAGTTTTATCTGGAGCCCGTTTTGGCGTTTGCCTGTCCAATTAAATTTTTTATATAATTGTTTGCAAAAACAAAGATCTTGACAGTTTTGCCTCCAACAAGAGGAGTATCAAACAATCCTACATTGCTGATTCCACCATGGAGGCCGACTATGTGGTAGCTTTTGAAGCAGCCATAGAGGCCGTTTGGCTCAGGAACTTCCTGTTGGATATAAATGTGATGCCTTGAGTTCAGTCGGCTATTACACTTTATTGTGATAATAGCGGAGTAGTTGCAAACTCGAAGGAGCCAAGAGTCCACAAGAAAATAAAGCACATTGAGCGTAAGTATCACCTGATACTAAAAATTGTATAGAGGGATGATGTTGTTGTAACCATGATTGCATCAGAGGACAACCTTATAGATCCTTTTACAAAGAGCCTACCGGCTAAGGATTTTAATAGTCATATAGAGGGCATGGGAGTCAGATGTATGGTAGCATAGTTTTGAGTATATGTGGGAGAATCTTAATGAGCAATAAATGCAATATCATTTCTTTAATATTATGCATAATCATTATTTATTCTGTGTAGTATTTAATCTTGTGTATAGAGTACGGCTTGTACACAGAAGACCAGATTATAGGTTCTTGCAGAATATAAGTTTGGGTAAATTACACTAACCTCTCCTGAGGTTTTGGTCAAATACAGTCAACCCTACCCTTTTGGCCAAATTACACTGACCTCCCTCATAGGCTGAAATGTTGTTATATACTAACCCAAATCGCAAGGGTTCCGTCCATGGCCGTTTGTGTCATTAATTAAATAAGATTTTATTTCAATTTTGCCCTTCAACACAAAAATCAGTTTCTTCTTTTTTTTTTCTTTTTATAAAGTTTATAAAATGATAATTCTTTGGTTTGAATTTGTCAAAGTGATTTACCGGTGATCGAAGCCATTCACTAGCGGCGTTAGGCCATCAAACGGGTTGTGAACTTTGTCGATCAAAAAATAATGGTGTGCACAGTGGTGGCTGTGTGTATATAGTTAATGAAAAGAAAAATTCATTAATGGTGATGGCCACTGTGGTTGTTCCGTGGTGATTTAAATGGTTTATGGGGTGTCGACAGTGAGTCTAGAGGTGGTGGGTGGTGGCGCTGATGGTGGTGGTGTAGTGGTGCGGTGGTAGTGGCATTGTGGTGATTGGTGGTGGCTTGCCGCACGTGAGAGAGAGAGAGAGAGAGAGAGAGAGAGAAATGGGAGGAGAAAGGGAGTTGCCGGTGACCTTATTGGTGGCAGCGACAAGAAGAGGCGAACGGCGGTAACGGTAGCTCAACGGTGGTGCTTCGCGGCACTTGGCTTAACGCTGCCTGGTTCACGTGTCCTTCTTCTTCCTTTGATTTCATTTCTTTGTAACTTTTTTTCCTTTCTAATTGGGTGGCTAGTTTAGAAATGGGTAGAAAGGGTGCTGGGTTAGGCGCTGTTTGGGATGGATTATGGCTTGATAGAGTCTGGGTTATTTTTAGCTTTTTATTGTGACTTTTTTTATTCTTCATAATTTTTTTTTAATTTCTTGATCTATATTTTTTCCTTTTCAATTTAGTATGAAAAAACAAATCAATATTACAACCATTTAGATAAATTTTTAAAAAGTTGAATAAAAACAAAAAGAAGAACATTTCCAGCATCGGTAGTGGAGCGGCGGTGGCGAGGGCAAACTAGCATCGGCAGTGGATCGACGGCGGTGACGGGCAAAGAGGAGGCGATGCGGCTAAGGTTTGCTACAGTTGTACTAGGGTTGACTCCGATACCATATAATAATATTAGAAGAGAAGTAAAAAATAATGCTATGTATTACAAAAGTGATAAATAATATATTAAGCAGAGTTTATAAAAGTTAACCCAACTAGTGCAAAGACTAAACTATCTATAGTAAATAAAATATAAAATAAATCACTTTATTACATTATTATTCTTCAAACTTATTAGTAGCAGTTTTTAACTTTTTGTATTATAATATGTGTTAAATTATTTATTACAGTTTTTATTTTCATTTTTAGTAAAAAAAAAATAGAATAAAAAGTTAAAATTGTGAAAAAAATAATATTTTGAAACCTCTTAAATCTTAGTTGTCAATAATCAACTATTATTACTAATTAAATTACTGGGGGTAAAGAGATTCAGCTGTTAGAGAATTAATGGCTGGGGGTAAATTTGTCTTTTCATCAATTCTATTAACGGTGTTAACTGCTAAGGGGTGTCAGTGTAATTTGTCCAAAAGGGCGGGTTTAACTGTATTTGACCAAAATCTCAGTGAAGGTCAGATGGAATTGGACAAACTATCGGTACGACAATAGTACAGAGTTTTAGTAAGTCTGTCTTGGTTACGGGAAATAGATAATAGCGTCGTCTGTTGTTCCGACTCAATAGTACAGAGTTGAACATGACTACATTGGGATAATTAATTTTATACTGATTACATAAATTAATTCACACATCAAGGTTATTATGAGTGTTTATGCTCTTATTCCCGAAATAATTATTATTTGTGTATATTTAATATTCGTTATTTTGATTCATTAGAGGGTGCGATCTTTTATGGGCCAATAGTTCCGGTGAGTTAGATAGTGGTATTAATTATATAGTGAATATTAATTATTGACAGAATCCACGTCCCGATTGTTCGGGGTTGACGATACCCCCTTAAGGAAGTTTATAAGTTTTGACCGATCCAAACCCTACAGGTGAATTTAATTATCTGGCAGCCAAATAAGTTATGCGAATAGGCTTAAAGAATTTCAAAGATGCCGATTAAACTAAATTATCAGTAATTAAATTTAATTGGCGGGTATCAAAAATATTAACGTTGGGAGATGAGTTAAGCATTTAATAACAGAAGTTCAATGCAATTAGGTCTTCAGATTATAGCTAAAAGTGCAGTTACAGTTCTTTAGTTGTATGAACTGTAATTTAGTATTTTATAAAAATTGTAGAAATCACTACAAGATTTTTATAATTATAAAAACCGCTGAGAGGTTTGCATATTTGCAGAAACTGCTGGAAGGGTATCTAGGTCACACTAGATGTTTATGTTATAATTACTCCATAGGTCCCTACTTTATCCTATAAATATGTGGGTAGGCTGAACCAAATTCATAAGTTGTGTTTCAAGATTAAGGTTATCCAGGTACTGCCGGTACCAGTTCTCGAAGAATCGTAACTCACACTACGTTCGAGAATCGCATCGAAAATATAGTAAAAAGTTTGTTCGGAGCTTCAACTCAAAGAATCAAAGTTCGTAGTTGAAGAAACAACCGAAAGGTATTCATCTAAACTAACTGTGGTGGCACGGGTTTTTATTTTAAT
Organism: Heliamphora ciliata; assembly: GCA_032360265.1. Taxonomy (NCBI): domain Eukaryota; kingdom Viridiplantae; phylum Streptophyta; class Magnoliopsida; order Ericales; family Sarraceniaceae; genus Heliamphora; species Heliamphora ciliata. The sequence goes on along the minus strand of JAUMHN010004029.1, from coordinate 22,475 downwards.
TGTTCGACATTAAAATTTTTTTATCTAGAGCTTGTTTAGACGATTGCCCGTCCAGTTTATATTTTTCGAAAAATTGTATACAAATCAATGATCTTGGCAGTTTGCCTCCAACAGAAGCAATACAAGGCTCCAGTCACTGCCGTTGCTGACAATGTTCTTCAAGAGCCTGAGTAACATCTCTCATTCCATCGTCCTACGGTAGGTTCCTCTATCTCTTTTTAAGGCTTTGCTCAGGTTTTGGGTTTGGCTTTGTTTTGGCTTAGGATAGCTTTATTTCTCCCGGGAGCTCTATCTTGGGGTGTCGGTTTTGTTTAGGTTTGTTTCCTTTCCTGGACCTATGCTCAGTTTCTGACTTAGACTTTTCTTTAGGTTAGATCTGTTTTCCTCTCGGAGTGCTATCCGATTTTCCCCGTAGAATCTTTGGTTATACCTTTATCCCAGTGATCCTTTGTTTGGTGTTAGCATGGCTTTTGAGTTGCTCTTTTGGGGTTCTCAGGTGTTGTGCTTTCTAGTTTTCTGTTGGTTTGAGCCTGGCTGGGGCATGCTGCTGTTTTGCTGCTTGTAGTCAATTATTTAGCTATTTGTTATCAGGGTTTTCCTGAGAGGTTTCTAATTCTTGCTTTTCTCCTTTTGGGTCCCAGGGTTGTGCTGATTTTAGATCATTGAGTCAAAGAAACCGTATCAAGTGCGTGTTTGGGCTAGGTTAGAAATAGGCAGACTCTATAGAATATTCGAACGAGCGGCAAAGTCATCTGAAATGGCAAAAAATGAAGTGAACCTGACAGCTCTAATAAGGGCAATTACTGAGATATAGAGGGTAGTTGAACAGCAGACACAGGCTCAAAACCAGTGTCTGGCCCAGATTCGAGCAATGCAAGCATGCTTGCCGGGGGTAAACGAGCAACAAGACGATATAAATGAGAATGGAGAAGGCTTTTGAGCAGATGATTAGGGACAGGAAGTGCCACCGGTCATTATACCACCGCGGGTTCCTCGTCAAGTCACAGTAGAGGAGGAAAACACAACCCAATCTAGGGAGTCCGCGTTGGTAGAAAAGATCGATCGAATGGAAAAAGTACTGAGGAAAGCAAAGGGGGTGGAAGAATACATACAGGATGTAGGTGGTTTGTGTTTATTCCCGGATGCCAAGCTGCCAAAAAAATTCAAGATACTAGAGATAGAGAAGCTCAACGGTACCGGAGATCCCCGAATTCATCTGAGGATGTACGTTGGTACTCTCTCTCGCATGGGAATTGATGATCAGATAAAGGCCCAATTGTTCCATCAATCACTCTCTAGGGCAGCACAGAAATGGTTTCTCTCACTAGATGTTGGAAAAACCAAGACATGGGAGGACATCGTTACCATCTTCGTTAGTCAGTACAGCTACAACGTCTAGTTGGACGTCACTACCTGAGAACTCGAAGCCACCCAACAGGAGGACTGGGAATTATTTGTTGACTTTCTAAACAGGTAAAGGGGAAAGGCGACCAAAATGACAAATCGGCCAACAGAAAAGGAATAGGTGAGGATTGTAGACAAGAACCTCCAGTCTCCATTGAAGCGTTATTTGATAACACAGCCGCTGTCCACTTTCGGGCAGTTGTTTGATGCCGGGGTTCAGATAGAAGATGCAATCCACTCCAAAGATATCGAGAAATCTTAGCCAAGTTAGAACCCCGCGAACAATCAAAGCCAACCCACCACCTCCGCCAACCTTATTTCTCATTCGAACAAGGTTAACCTTCTGAACCCTCATTTAGAACAACCAAATTCCTCATCTTCAGCACCACCACCCAAAAATAACCAGTTTTCATAACAAAAGATGCCAATGAGAGTTTTTACTCCCCTTAACATACCATTGTCCACAGCCTTGAATCGACTTGTCAAGAAGGGGCTAATAAAACTTTTAAATCCAATGCCACCACCAAACCCCCTACCACCAAGATTCAACCATTCTCAGTACTGTGCGTTTCATCAGGGCCATGGACAATTGACCGACAACTGCCTACGACTCCGCCATCAAGTTCAAGATTTAATTGACAATAAGGTTATTCCACCTCCCTTCGCTGTTCAAAACCCAAACGTCACACCCAATCCACTGCCGAATCATGCTAAACAGGTCGAGGTAAATTGTATATTTCTAGGGTAGTCAGAAGATCCTAGCCGGTATATTTATTCGGCGTATTTATCACGCCCATGTGTTTTAGCTATTGAGGATCAACTGTCTTATTCGCTGATTATGGCTAAAAATGGTTGGGATATGATGGAAGAGTGGAATGACGATGCTTGGGAAGGATACCAAATGGTGGTTCAGGCCGACAACCAAGAAGAGCGCAATGAGGATGATGGCAAGCCGTTAGATTCCCAGTACGGCCGTATGGATTCGGTGATGTCCTAGAGGGCGTTTCTCTTCCTCAACTTTTTGAGGAGGAGGTCTATGCCGATGAAATGCAGTCTTACTAGTTTGTCCGAAAGGTCTTAAAGTCAGACGGAGATGAATAGATTGAATTTTGGGCTGCCCGGGAACAGCAAGTGAATTACATCGGGGAAGATATCTGGGGATTAGATGACATCAACAACATATGGGCAATAGAAGACAAAGAAGAAAGGAAGGGAAGGTCAAAGTGCGTCAATCTAAAATCGATGGGAATTTGAAAGTTCTTCGCACATTGTCAAGGTCAGACAAATCGAGAACGTAATGCCAGGATTATGGGATTCTGATGAAGGGGTAGAACATCTGACTAGGAGTGGGCGGCATTTCAAGCCGGCTTAATTAGAAAAGGGGCAAGCAAATGGGAAAGGAAAGGAGAAAGAGCAAGAAGAAGATGATGATGATGTACTAAAATAGCTGAAAAAGACTCTGGCCAACATCAGCGTCTAGAGTTTGCTCATGGCTTCACACCGGCACCGACAAGCCATGTTGAAGGTTCTGAATAATGCCAATGTTTCGATAGACGCAACTCCCGAGCAGTTGATCGGGTTGATACTGCCAGCTATAGAGCCTAGTGTACTTTCTTTCTCAAAGAAAGATTTACCATTGGAAGGGAGAAATCACAATAAACTGTTGCACATCACCATCAAGTGTCTGGAGAAGTAGGTTTCGGTTGTGACGCCCCGTTCTCTGGGCACGTCGGGACATACATAAATATAAATAAAAGGGAATATTCTAGCCATTCATTCATATTTAGATATCATAAATATTACATCTTTAAGAGTTCTGAACTATTCCAAATACATAACAATTACAGTTTCACTAAAGATTTAATAAAAAGTACACTAGGCCCGTGAAAACTGAACAAAACAAAAAAAAAAGAACAAACGGGTGAACACTAAGTCTTTCAGCTAGTATTGTTGGGGTATGCTGGCTCCTACCACTCACCTTGTTCTTCGAATCCTTCTTCTTCACCGGGGGCGACTTCCTCGAAGAATTCCTCCTCCTCACCTGTGACACGAATGCCATGATTCAAAGCCGAGAAGAAAACTCCCCAAACCTTCTAACCAAATTCACAACAAAATATTCTACAACGCATATCATATAACACCCAGTACAATTTAAAGTTAAGGAGAGACAAATTTATAACAGGTTAGCAGATAAGTAAATAAACATACAAGTATAAAATGTCGTGTATGCAATGCAATTACCCAACCCAACATACACCCAGTTCGTAATAGGAATTCCACGCCGGGGAATTCTAAAGTAGACTTTATGGATAAATTGATCACCAAAGCCATCACTACTTCTCGTTACAAATAGTAAATTCTTCGCCTAGCTACATGCCACAGCTATTTTACTCCGAAAATTGCAACAGCGTGGGGTTTGGGTTTTAAACCTAAATGCTTCCACCTTAAGAAGCATGATGCCTTCGCACCTGTGTCAACTCCAAAGTCCAAACTACCAATAATAGCATGCCATCAAAACCATAATGCTAGCGACGAACCCATGGTGTCCAACTATATTTATGATAAACCATTTCAAACACCGGGAATGCACCTTAGGTGTATAAACCAAAATCATTTCAAACACCGGAGACGCACCCAGGGTGTGTAAACCAAATTTGTAACACCGGAGATGCACCCATGGTGTACAAGGGGAATATATCCCAAAATATTTACAAAAAATGGCAACCGGGGATGCCCTAGGCTTTGAACTAAGAAGGACAATAACCCATCCCAACAATGGTTCACATAGATGGACTTCAATATGCCAAGATACAAGTGGAAATGCCCATGATGTATAATAAGGATCTCAAGTACTACTATCTATGGTATGGCATCAACTAGTATAGCAAAGTTTATGGTACAACTCACTAATCATAAAGTATAAGTATGTGAGGCACAAGCTACAATTCTCAAGATATGATTCAAAACTTATTGACACGAGTTCTAATCATCGTACATTTACTTAAAAGCACTAATCAACTAATTCAAATCAATCATCATATAAAACTCGAGTCTCACAACAAAGGGTACTCAATCACACTTGGCAACTTTTAAAGCCAAATTCAAGTATTAAAATTAAAAGGTCGGTAGGGTTTAGGGGCATCTAGACTTGGAAACAAGTTATGATTTTTAAACACCCTTTAGATAAAAATATTTTCTACAACTCTTATGCTTAAGACTAAAGCCAAAACCTAAGCCAAATGGGTGAATAAAACAATCTAACCGAAAATAATTCAGCACTTTTCTCAAAATTTTACTGAAAATACACCTCTGTTGGTCTCCATTTTACGGTATCAATTTAGGTCCAAATGAGCCCATTTTTTTATATGCTCTATTCTAACACGTTCCCTACAAGTTTCATGTTTTTTACTAAGGGTCATTATTTGGAACAATTTGGATTTTGTGGCCGTTTTATAAAATAGATTCTATTAACCTCCAAAACTCAGCAAAGCCGGTTTTGGATAGAGAGTTTAAAACGGTTTTGAGGGACCGTCCCGAGGTATCTAGGTCTGCTTTTTGGATAAAAGATAGTTCAATAGGTTAGCTACAATGTTCATGTAGATCACTTGTGGTGTAGGTCACTAAAAATTGGGTTTTTTGGCTATACAAAAATATGTGACAAAAGAGTCATTTAATGGCTGAACCACAACAGAGAGTTTCAAAGGGGTTTTAACCTATCCAAACTCAATATTTTCTGCTCATTGTTGGTGGATAGTTAGATATACATGTTATCTACAACTTTTATGTTTTGGTCAAAGCTCTGATCTCATTTTAAACTAGGGTATTTAGGTCGGTATTGTTGACTGGTCTGAAAACGACACTCTTTGGTAGAATTGCAATATATCGTGTTCTACTTACTCAAATGAGTTGAAACCAACTTTGTATGAAAGATAACACAAAAATATAATTCTGGACATAAAGAACATGCTTAGATTAATTTTTTACGTTGAGTTATGGAGTTCCAAAGTTCTCAAAAATTAGGTCCCTTTATTTTCAAGTCTCCGACTTATGATATGCCAAGGTTTTGTTCCATTTCTTTGCATGATTGTGTTTTAGACATGAATATCAAGGTTCTAGAACACTTTTAAGTCATTATACTCAAAAATAACAATACACAAACACATATCATTCAAGAACACAACAGTCCCTATTTCTCAACTACAACGCCTTTTTGGTTTGTTTTTTATTCTTTTTTTTGAAGTGTTTAAAGAGATGAGTTGATGGATATTTTGAGTGATATTAGATATAAGATTTAGAGATTTTTCTTACTTGTTTGAGGGCTCAAAAGGTGGTAGGATGGAAGGACTTAGCTTTAGAGACATTTCCATGATTTTTCTTAGGCTCCTTCTTTTTCTTCTTCTTCTTTCCTTATTTCTCTCTCAAACATGGAAGAAAGCTCAAGAACAATGAAAATTTAATCTCTTACCTCAGTTGGAAGAAAATAATGAAGGGGGAAGGAGGGTGTTTGGTGTGACGCCCCGTCTTCCAAGTACGTCGGGACATACGTAACTATAATTAAAGGTCATATTCTAGCCGAGCATTCATAATTACATACAATAATAACTACATTATTAATGGTTCAGAATTTGTTCAAAGTACTTAATGATTATAGTCATCCAAAAAATTTAACAAAAGTTACAATATGTCCGTGGAAAACTGAACAAAAGATCAAAAAAAACAAATATCCTACATCTTCAAGCGGCGCTGTTGGGATCTGCTGGCTCCTGCCACTCTCCCTCTTCCCCAAATTTCTCTTCTTCAACGAACCCGCCTTCCTCAAATGGTTCTTCTTTACATGTGGTACGAATGCCATGAGCCGGAGCCCAGAAGCAAATTCCCTAAACCATCTAACAAACTCACAACAAAATATTCTACAATACATATCGTATAATACCCAATACAATTTAAGGGCAAAGAGATAGACAAATTATCATATTCAACAGGGCAAGCAAATATAAGAACAATTATGTAAGTGCGTGATGCAGATGAATACAATGCAGTTGCCTAGCCCGACATACATCCAGAACAATATCATGAATTCCACGTCGGGAATTACAGAGTAGACTTGATGGTACATTGATCACTTAACCTATCCTCGCCTTGTTGCGAAAGGTAAACGCTTGCATTGGCTACATGCCTCAGCCATTTTACTCAATGGCAATGGCGTGGGGGCAGGCCAACAACTTTTATCCATCTTTATCTGAGCCAACTGTCTCACATTAAAGACTAGAAAGCTTGTTAAGTATCAACCCAAAGTCTAATTAAAGCTAGTGACGAACCCATGGTGCCTAATTCCCCCTTTTTATAATAAAAACCTCCCATTTTATTTTGCAATATGGCAACCAGGGGCGCCCTAGGTCAAAACCACAAAAAGAATAATTTTCATATAACCCAACTCTCAATGAAAGATACGAAAGGTACTCTGATAACCCAAGATGCAGTACATGAATGCTCATGATGTGCGATATGCTTCTCGTGTACATTTAATTATAACAAGGCATGTGAGTACAATATGGCATGGAGTACAATCTACTATGGCATAGAGTACAATCTGCTAAGGCATAGAGTACATGCATGCGAAGCATAAATCATGACTTATGTGACATAAGACCGAACTATCGACTTGGGTTTATTTAATCAAGATCATCATTTCCATACACCAATTATTCACCAAGTTTATAATAATTCCATAGATTCAAGTTTTACAAAATAACACACCATTTGTACACTCAGCCAAATTTAGGTAAAAATTTAATTGCTAAATTTGAAGTTGCGACAGAGTTTTGAAATTCCTAGACATGGATTTAATTTTTAAAATTTGAACACCAATTAGATAAGAATATTACCTACAACTTTCATTTTATCACTAAGGTCAGATCCTAAGGCAACAAGGATATTTATTTTATTTAAGTGAAAATCATTCAACATTTTACCGAGAAAAATACAGAAATTAGGCCTCTGTTAGCCACCGTTTTGGGGCATCAATTCAAGGACTATATGTCCCCTATAGGTTTTATGTTTTGTGCTAGGGCATGTTGTTTGGAAATAGTTAGTGAATTTGGCCAATTTATAAAACTGGTTCAGTCATCCTAAAAAGGGTTTGCAGAATGTGTTTTTAATAGAGAATGCTCAAAACCTTTGTGGTATCATCCGAGGGTATTTTGGGCTGATGTTTTCTCAGTATTTATTTTAACATGTTACCTACATTTTTCTTGTTTACCACTTTTGGATTTGGTTTCTAAAAACGTAGGTTCTTGATTTTACAAAAATGTGTGACAGAGAAGTCTGTCAGTTACTGAATCTTAACAGTGACTTTGGGATAGATTTTGACCTACCAAGACTTCATAGTTTTGTCATATTTGTTGTGGACAGCAATATAACTATGTCCTCTATAAGTTTCATGTTTTAACCCAAGCTCGGTTCTTACTCTAACTTAGGGTTTTTAGGTTTGTAACTCAAAGTGGTCAAAATCTGACACTCTTTGGAAAAAATAGCATATCTGGAGTTATACCCAACGAAATCACTTCAAACTAATTTTGTATGAAAGACAACTCACAAGGCTAGGTCTAGACATAAAAATAACTCTAGGATCATTGTTCTACAATTAGTTATAATGTTTTAATGTTCGGGGAAGAATGTTGGTAAATCCAGAAAATTAGGTTACCTAGGGTTTTAATAGCTTAGCTTATGCGGTGTCCATTTTTGATGTGTTTTCTTTGCATGCATGTCATAAAATCATATAAAGTAAAACTCCAGAACATATTTAAACCATAAAACTCAAAAATATACACATGCAAGTATATGCAAAGTTTGATTACACACAAACAGTCCATAAACTACTCCTACGACGCCTTTTTGAGTTTTTCTTTGTTTCTTATTTTTAGGGTTGCTTATAGAGATGGATTGAGGGCTATTTCATGAAAGAATATTAGAGGATTTTATGGGATTTACTTACCTCTTTTGATGCTTGAAGGGTTGAGGAGAAATGGGACTTAGCTCTAATGCCTCCTCCTTGATCATTTCCTCCTTTCTTCCTTCTCTCTTCTTCTCTCCTTCTTCTTTGAAAATACTTAGAAATTTTTGGTTTCTCACTCTCTCACTCTCTTAGCCAAATATTCCTAAAGGAGAAGGTGTGTTTGGTGTATTTTTATAACAAAAATATAGTGGAGACATAATAATTACATGTAAGTATTATTTTTGAATTTTCTCAATTTTCATTAGTTGGATGAGAGGTGGATGCTCTTTGAGAATTGCAAAATCTGATATAGCAGCAAGGGAATTCAGATGGGGCTGTTTGGGAAGCCTCAAAATTTGTTTTTGCATTAATTTAGGTATTAAATTGTGTTTTGGTACTATTTTGTGCAAGAAAATGCATAAAATATTAATTTTATGTATCTTTTTGGTATCTAATCCTACTAAAACCTATTATACTAATGTATTTGTAATTAATTTAGTCTTTTCATGATTTATCATAATTTTGATAGTAATTAATTAAATAGGTGTAGGCCCTTAAGCTAAATTAAGCTAGTTTGACAATAAATGACCTTTTGACTTATTTATTGTGTAGAGACTTTAAGTAATTATTTGTTTGCTTTTGTTGACCTATATTATTATATTATTATATATATTACTTGTATAAAGAGTATTAGGTCAAAATAATACTTAACTTATACATGTTTTTCTCATTTTTAAGCTTAAAATGGCCAAAAATAGCTTTTTGGGCATATTTCCCTAGGTGGCCGGCCATGCAAGGGAAATTTGGTCATTTTTTTTTTATTATTTTGTCTTTTATTAATTTGTTGTATGTAAATATCTAATTTTGGACATCCATGTGTCAAGTTTTGAATTTTGAGGACTTTTTGTTGTACTAGAGGCAAAATGGTCATTTTATCCTAATTACAAGAATTTTTTATTTTTAGTTTTATATTTTATGTTATTTACTCAATTTAAGCTGTCCCGGGACTTTTCTGAGTATTAGGGCTTTGTCTCTGAGTATTTGGTCTTTTTAGGGCTTTCGGGTTAAATTAGGGTTTTCAGGTTAATTAAGGTTTTCGAGTTAATTCGGGTTTTTTCTATTCATACAGCGACATAAGTTCTCATTGTCTATCTGTCGGTAATTCTAGGAGTTGGGCTAGATCGCTCTGCGGGTAGTTATAGTCTGAGCTGCTACAACTAGGGTCCGAGCTGGGTTGTTACAATCTGGATGGTTACTACTAGGGTCCGGACCGGGGTGTTACAATCTACCCCCCTTAAATAAATTTCATCCTCAAAATTTCATGCGAAAGGTTATGGATGGCTATTTGCACCTCTTCTCTTCGAAATTGTTGTCCTTGTTTACTTGAGTTGTTCTTTATTGAGGGTATGGATATGGTTGAGCTTATACGTTTATCACTTTGAGCTATTGTTGTTTTGTCTTTCTAACATCTTAAATTGATAACTACACGATTCTCAAAGGTCACGTCGGATATCCGTGGCGCAGAAGTTATCTAACTAGAGCTAACCTAAAAGCCTTTGTCCTTCAAGCGTATCCTTTCTCGGGACAATGCAATAAGTCAAACTAACGTATATCTTAGAGTTTGCGGATTCGGGCGTACCTCCAATCATTAACGAACACTCCTTTTTCTCTTGTGAAGGCAAGCTTCTTGTCCATTGGTTCTCTTGTTGGTCGAGTTGTATCATCCTTCCTGAACTGCCTGTTCTCCTTTGACGAACGTTGTAGTTTCTTCCCTTCGGTAGTGGGCATTCAAAATTTCTATGTCCAAACTTATTACAATTAAAGCAGATCATTGAGTTTGTCTCCTATGAAGGGCGAACGGTCCACTCTTCGCTCTCTGGTTGGTCAGGTTGCACCACCTTTTTAAAACCATTTGTTCCTTGCTACAACAAATTTGTTTGATCTTTGCAACTCTGTCTGGTTGACGGTGGTTGTAGTTTAATCCTGTTCGTTATGGGCACTCAGATCTTTTATGTCCAAGCATTCGACATTGATAACAGATTTTTAATTTTGGTGTCCTTTTTTCTAGTTGTTCCCTTTTGTCACCTTGAGAGTAAGGTTCCGAGCGTGTGATCTTCTTGTTATTTCGTAGTGGTCCTCTCGGATTGTCTTCTCCAATTCTTATCAAGCAGTGCATCATCTTATGTTCTGGATGGTTGCACCTATAACAAGTTCTTACTGTTGGTTGTTGTTGCTTTGTGGCCTTAATCCAAACCTTAGTTGTTCAAGAAAAATTCTTCTTCTCAAGTACTGGGATATTTTGTACTCTTAGGTCCAATAAGTACCATGATCCTTCTTGGGGTGCCTTTCCTTGTGTTTGATCCAAATTGGATGCTAAATCTTGTAAGATTCGTGCTAGGCTCGGGATGTGTACTTCCTCCTTGGTTCCATTTACTCTCACTGAGCTCTCGTGGTTCTGTCTTTGTTCTTCCATCTTCAGGGAAGAGAAAAGGAAAAAAGGGTCATCGAACTGTTTGATAAAATTGGTTCTACTTATAAGGTGAAAAGCATAACACTCAATCTGTTTATTAGTATAAAAGTCTTATTCAATGAGATTTTATCGTTCTCTACCGTAGATTGTCAACGTAGGGTTACTATTATGAGTTCTATATGAAGTTCTATTATTGCATTTCGGGTCTCACTTTATTGACTAGCAGAGATCTATTCTGACCAATCAATTCCTCTCTATTTCTATTTCGTATATTGATAATATCACAGTATTGTGCTCACACAAAACCCTATATGGTTGTAAAAGCTAGCACGGGAGCTGTTTTTCCTAAACAGGTTTAGGCCGAAGATAAGAGTTTCCTTTAATTTTCCTTATGCATATACTTTTGTTGGTTCAGAACTAGGTGTTTAGATTGTCCAGGTGAGATGCGGGTCTTGTTTAGGTATGGTAGAGAACTTATGTTGGTGCAGATCTTACGGATGCACTTTTTGCTTGTAGAAAGCGAGTGATTTTTGATGAGGCGACCTATTGCAACTCGAATGTCGTTATGCTCCTGATGTGATCTTTGACGATCCTGGTGATGAAGTCCGTAATCATATACTTTTGTTCTTTATTCAGGTCGTTTCAAGCGTTGTATTAATTCTCTTAGTTCCTGCCGTTGTTCCTTCACGTATTGGTACGTAGGGTTTGGATATCTCTTCTACTGACTGGATCATTTCTCTCCGGTGGTTGGTCACTTTAAGGCAAGTGAATGGGATAAAAAGGTATGTTTGAGGGAAATATCGAGTCATGTGATCCATTATGGTTTGAGGGTTAATTCTCCATCAGGCTCCAGATGTTAGGGTTGGCATACTGAAAATCATATTTTTAGTATTTAATTTTATTTTTTAATAAAATTAATTTTTCATTTTATGAGAATCTTTATGAGTAATGTATGTGTATCATTTCTTTGATATGCATGGATGTCCAATATCTGTATAGTATTTAATCTGGTGTATAGAGTACGGCTTGCACACAGAAGATCTAATTTTAGGTTCTTACAGAATATAAGTTTTATGTTCACAGTTTAGATGGAAATAGACATACCATCGGTACGACTATGGCATAGAATTTTAGTATGCTGTCTTGGTTACGGGAAACAGATAATAGTGTCGTCTATTGTTTCGACTCTCTGTGCCAGTACACTTTGTGTGTATTGAATGGAATATTTTGGATAATTAATTTTGTACTCACTATATAAATTAATTTACACCTCAAGGTTATTAAAAATAGTGCTTATTCTCTTAATCTTGAAATAATTATTGATTTGCATACATTTAATATTTGTTGTTTTGATTCATTAGAGGGTCGATCTTATATGGGTCTATATTCCCAGTGAGTTGGATAGCAGTATTATTTATATAGTAAATGTTAATTATTGACGGAATCCACGTCCCGAATGATCGGGATTGACGATATCCCCTTAAGGATACTTATATGTTTTGATCGGGTCAAACCCTGCAGGTGGATTTAATTATCTGGCGGTTAAATAAGTTAAGCGGAAGGGCTTAAGAAATATCAAGATACCGATTAAATTAAATTGTCAATAATTAAATTTAATTGGCGGGTATCGAAAATCTTAACGTGGGAAAAAATGGTAAGCATTTAATAACAAGAGCTCAATGCAAAAAGTTCTTGAGATTATGGGTCAAAGTGCAATTATAGTTCTTTAGTGGTGTGAACGGTAATTCAGTATTTTATGAAAATTACAAAAACTGCTGTATATCTTTCCATAATTGTAGAAATCTCTTGTAGGTATCTGTATTCCATTGGAAGTCTAACTCATAATTACTCCCTAGGTCTCTACTGTAGCCTTACATATATGCAGGTAGGCTGAACCAGTTTTTCATATATTTTATATCATTATTATCACATATTATATTTTTGTCTTTCAAGACTTAAATATATCGGGGTTCTACCGGTACGAGTTCTCGGAGGATCGTAGCCCACACTATGTTCGAGGATTGCGTAAGGAATTACAGTGTAGAAGATCTGACTGGAGCTTCAACTCTGAATCAAGTCGTAGTTGAAGATTAGATCGATAAGAGGTATTTATCTAAATTAAACTTTGGTTACACAAATTTTATTTTGATCGTTCTTCATCAAAATTTTTATCTGGAGCCCGTTTCGGCGTTTACCCGTCTAGTTAATTTTTTACCGAAAATTATTTTACAAAAATAATGATCTTGGCAGTATTGCCTCCAACAATTGGTATCAGAGTTATTTTATTTTTTGTTTACGGTTATCGGGGCCAGGTAGCTTTAGAACTGTTGCTAACTTTGTTTTGCAGGCGTTCTAATTCCGATTTTATGATCATTTTTTATTTTCATGTTTGATTGAATGCGTAGATAATGATTTAATTATTTTTTTAATTACGGGGGTTGACCGTGATAGATTAATTGATTGTGAACTCTACGGAAGCATAGGATCAATGTAAAAATTATTTTTCGGTTTCTAGTTTTTTTTATTTTATGTAATCGAAAAAAAAAGAAGAAATGAAGAACAAGTGGAAGAACGAATGCGGCGACAACCAGTGGTGGTTTCGGTGGTTTTAACCGCGGACATTTTGTTTATTGCTTTGCAATATTTTTTCTCTCCAGATTTTTTTTTCTACTTAAAAAAGAAAGGAGGAACCACCGGAGCAGCCAAACGCGGCGACAGCCGCCGGTCTCCAAGCCTCAAACAACAAATTCAAGCCGCAACAGCCGTGGGTTTTCCAAATAGTGGTGCCAGTTTCCAATCACAAAAAAGCATCAGGTTTTTAATCCCAATCAGCAAGCCACGGCGATCCCAAGTGAAGGCCAACTGGAGCAAGAGGTTTTTCAATAGGCTGATGTGGAGCAAGTGATTGTGGCAGTGTGATTTGGTGGTTTGTGGCGCAATGGTTTGGTGGTCTGTGGAGCAAGTGGATTGATGCAGCAGTGTTCTTTACCCAAAAAGCAACAGGCGCAATTCCCAAAGAGAAAAGCAAGCTCCGATTTTCCATTCCAGTGCAACACAGAAGCGCCAAAAGCCAAACACTGTTTTGGTGAAACACAGCAGCGCCATTCCAAGCAGAAATCCCAAGCGATTTTGGATGCTTTAACAAATCACGTGGATCATAAAGAATCTATTATTCTTGGATTCACTTGGGTTATAATGGAATAATTTCATTCGGTCAAACAGAAGGCTGGGGCGACACTGATTTTTTTTGGATTGCAAACGAGTCACTGTTTTCGTCCAACACAAGGTGAAGCGTCCCAGGCTGTTTCGGCATTACCGAGATGTTTTGATTGGTTTAAATTTTATGATATGATTTATCAGATATAATCAAATAATCTTGATGCTATCAGGATACAAGAAGTTTATTCAGAGTTTCGGATGGGTCATAAAATCGAGATTTATATTTATCTTGTATTTAATTTATTTTATATATATTAACTGCGTTGATGATAAATATTGGTTTTATTTATCCTGTTAATTTAATTAATTTGAATATTCAGTTTTAATTAAAATATTTTGTAATAGAAAATAAATTATGTTTTTAATTAATTAATTTTAATTAAATGAAAAAACTTTAGATATTTTATTTTTTTTTACAAAATATCACGTTTAAAATGATTTTTTTTTAAAAATTGAATATCTTGGAAAAATATTGGAATTAATTCCAAATTTTGAATTAATTAAATAAAAAAATATTTAACTAAAATAAATTATTATTTTTCGAAAAATGTGAAACGAAAAATAAAATAAATAAATACCTTTAATCAGTACCTTAGCTGAAAACCTACAGGAAAAACTGTACATTTATTAAATTTTATTTGTTACGCATTTAAACACGAAAAGATGGTTTGATAAACCAGAATATTTGGAATCGTATACACGGAAAGATGTTTAATTTTTTCAGATCGTGTGACTTTCGAAAGATGGTTTGATAAACTAGAATTTTTAGAATCGTGTACACGGAAAGATGTTTGATTCTTTCAGATCGTGTGACTTTCGAAATTAATAAATTTATTTTAATTAAAAGAATTTTTATAACTCTCAAAAATGTTTTAAATATCTAAGTAGGAGAGGGAATATATTTACAGATAAATCCCGCGGTCTCCATCACCAGTTTGTAGACGATGCAATTAAACCCTACGTGTCGGCAATAAGGCCTACCTCCCCAACGAATAGATTAATTGCGGTATCGTCAGTACAAAACTCCTTTAGGGATAATTCTAGATAATTGTTAGTGTGGATCACTTCTCCATCTGAAGGGTTCATTACGAAGCGGTTAATTTGGGATTAGGAGATAGTTAACACTCAACTGTATATGATAGTATCCTCTCCATCTGAGTCACTACTATTATATAGTGGACCGAAACTATGCTAGCTATTTAATTTTACTTAGCATGGTCTGTTGCCTAGATAGTAAAATTAAAAAGAATTGGCCTGTCTGGTCTAATGAAGAATAGTAGACGTCCACCAATCGTGGCATGCTATTCTCAGGTAACCAGGCTGCTGGCAAATTAATTTTAAAATAGTTGAGGGAATCAAATTAAAATAAATTCAAAGTTTTGCTCATCATAATTAATGATTTTATTTAATTATGTGACTCTCAAGATTAAAATAGATTTCAACCCACTCGCTTTAATATTCAAATAAAACAAACTAACGGGACCAAATTATGTTGACTAGAAATGTAACTTGGATATAGTTTTAACTACAAATGGTATTCCTTTAATACCAGGAAATGTGTCTGTTTTAGAAAAAAGTTCTTCTTTTTTTTTTGGTAATTAAAAGTATTATAAAAGAAAAAAAAAAAACACGAATACACGGGGCAAACCCCAGGCCTTACAACCACCACCAAAAACAAAGCTAAAAGCAACCAAAAACAGGTTTTAGGCTTAGCCATAACCAAACAACAGCAACCAAACAAAAACCCTAAACCAACCGGCCATAAAAGAAGCCTTAACAAGGCACCAAAAGCCACCCCACAAGATGGGGAGCCAAACAAACTGCAAGCTAAACAAGATATAGGACTAAAAAACAGAGGAACCAGATGGGATTATAAACAAACAGGCTAAACAAGGAACCAAGCAAAATCCAGCAAAACCGCAGCAGCAGGGATCCAAATCAGGACAAGCAAAGAGGAACCACAACTATAAGATCAACCGCAGCACATAGAAGCCAGATTAGTAATTAAGCAACCCCAACAAAGGCAAACCAACTAGAAAAACGAGGCCAAGATATGACGAAAAACATTTCGCTACTGATCCTGTACAAAGAAAGCATCCAGCCGTTGAGCCTGGATGAAACTATGGATGAAAAAAAATAGACCACAGCCACACACACGCACCCAACTGAAAACTTACACACTCAAACACACGCACCCAGACCTTTACAAGGCCGTAAAGGGAAGGCGAATACAACTAATAACAGGAACATCCAAAAAAAAAAGAGCTAGATCCACAGCATACATAACCAGGATAAAGGAGCTATGAACACCCTTTATAGCTATGGATCAAAATCTGGAACAAGGCAAAAACCTGTAGAGAGCTAGAAAGGGTCACGCCAAGGCTACTTACTCCAAGGAAAGAGCAAACCTGCTGAGAATTATGCTTCCAACCAAGATTTCTTCTGCCTAGGGGGTGGCAGCCAACAGGACCTGAGCACAGCAACAAGAATAAACCAAAGATATAACATTATAGAACACACACACCCATGAAGGGAAATACATCTAATTGCCAAGAGAAAGCTCAGCACTCCAAGGAAAAGAGGGCTAAACTCACAAAACAGGACAAGTGTATAGCTCATACTCCAAAGAGATATGAGACAAAAAACCTCACACACTCCACTCCAGTGAATCACACTGCTCTCAAAAGGACAAGAAGCAAAGCTCACAAAATTATCCACAACAGCTGCACAGGGAGCAAGCACAGATTATACAGTTAATAAAACCTCACAACTCTCGCTCACGAAAGTGTATCACTCAACTCTCAAAAACAAAATATCCCAAGACTCACAGCTCCATTACACTTTCCATGCTAATCTGCACAGGAAACAAAAGAGCTTAGAGGAATAAGAGTTAGGAACCTCACATGCACTCTCTCAAAAGGTGTATACCTCAACACTCCAAAAAAAAAAACACTCCCAAACCTCACATGAAAAGCTAGCCCTTTGCTGCACAAGGAAAAAATGATAGCTATCAGTTAGAGCCAAAGATATCCGGATGGACCCCCCAACTCTCTTGAATATCGCAATTGATAGGAGTGTTCGGAACCCAATGTCTAAAGGAGACCCTCCCCCTAATAAGCTCACAAATCTCCTTGAGCACCACCTCAGTACCACGACTCCTAACCTGGAATTTACATGAGTTATACTCTTTCCAAATACAGTAGAAGGTAACAGAAAAGGCTAACTTCTGGACCATTGAACTGAGGGCAGAACTACCACCACTACTAGCAACACGATACCACTAGTCCCTCAAGAATGTCTCGGTATAAATAAGGTGACACTTCCCTAAAACCCTAGCCCACACTTGACGGGCAATGCTGCAGTTAAAGAAAAGGTGATCATGGGACTCTAGGGGAACCCGAGCATAAGCTACAGCCATAGTCACAATCAATCCCAAACAACCTATGCCTATCCCCTGTATTAAGACGACCTCTAATAGCAAGCCAAAGGATAAAACTAACTCTAGGAATATGATGTTTAAACCAAACAAGATTCCTCCACACAGGACAAGGCCGAGGGCCACGGATAGCCTCTCTCAGAGAGCCGATAGAAAAATTACCACCATTGAGGAGCCAACGGATGCTATCAGGCTTGGCAAGATTAGGCAGGAACCTAACCTCCCGAGCCATTTCAATAAGATCCATAGAGACTGCAAAAGGCCACCTCGAGTTACTCCCATTGACAATGCTTTGGACTCTTGCCAACCGATCAAGCCCCGAGTCATATATGACGCGAGGGCCCCTTTCCTCAATAATAGACCCCCAAGGGTGCCAGGGATCCAGCCACAAGAAAGTATCCTTACCATCACCAACCTTGTATTTGATGTAGGGCTCAATCAGAGGGCGGAGTTGGAGGAGCTTGCGCCAACACCATGAAGCCGATTGAGGAATCTTTATTGACCAAAAGGAGTTACCCCTAAGGATATTGGGTTTAATCCACATACACCAAAGGGAAATGTCCCCTTCGGTAAGAAGAAACCAGATATGCTTGGCTACAACAGCTTTGTTCCACATAACAAGGGATTTGAGACCTAACCCTCCTTCCTTTCTAGGGACACAGATCTCCTTCCATGAAACCTTAGCCCCAGAGGATTTCCACTCTGGGCTACTCCATAAAAAGGCCCGCAAGAGGCTTCCCACCTCCTTAAAGACCTTCTTGGGAAGAATAAACAGGGAGGACCAATAAACTTGCATAGAGAACAAGATAGATCCTATCAATTGGAGTCTACCCGCATAGGATAAAAACTTGGTCGTCTAAACCTGAACCCTCTTGGAAATCCTATCAATAAGGGGTTTGCAGTCCTTATAGGCAAGCTTCGTAAAAATCAAAGGAACCCCCAGGTACCTCACAGGCAACAGCCCCTCCCGAAAGCCAAGGGTATCAAGAATCTCCTTCCACACAGGACCCTTCACCCTGGAGAAATAGACATCACTCTTGGGTGGGCTAGGAGAGAGACCAGACTGCCTGGTAAAGTCATCTAGCACTTTCTTAATAACCGTAACCGACTGGATATCGGCTCTCAAGAAAACCATAAGGTCATCAGCAAAACACAGGTGCGTAATCTTGTCCTTACTACAACGCCAGTGGTAATTAAAAGGCATCTCGGAGGTATACTTTTGAAAGAGACCAGACAGAACCTCCATAGCCATGACAAAAAGATAAGGGGACAGGGGGTCCCCCTGTCTAAAGCCTTTCTTCCCTAGAAAGAAGCCATTGAGCTCCCCATTGATTCTTACCGAGAAGCTAAGAGTCGTCATGCATTCTCTAATCCAACTAATCATCCTATCAAGGAAGTTCATGCATCTAAGAACCACATCTATGAAATCCCAGCGAACATTGTCATAAGCTTTTATAAGATCAACTTTAAGCGCACATCTAGGGCCTTTACTCTGTTTATGATAGTCTCTAAGCAATTCCTGAGAAAGGAAGATATTATCCGCAATACACCTGCCCTTGACAAAGGCCGATTGGGAGGGAGAAATAATCTCAGACAGGCATCCCTTGATCAGGTTGGCAATGATCCTAAAAATACATTTATAAATAGTATTGCAACAAGAAATGGGACGGTATTCCTTGATGGACGATGGATTAGGAACCTTGGGTATAAGGGCAATAAGGGTAGTGTTAGCTTCCCTCAACATATGCCCTGAATCAAAAAAGCCCTTAATCGCTTTAATGACGTCTTCAACCACATCCTCCCATGCATCCTTAAAGAACCCTGCAGAAAAACCATCAGGACCCGGGGCCTTATTAGCTTTCAGAGACCACATGGTCTGTCTAATCTCCTCAGAAGTAACCGCACTAACCATAGCCACCGCACTCTGAGGGGACAGCTTGTGCTGGATAAGGTCCTGGACCTCCTCGACAGCAATCCCCTGAGAATACATAGCAGAGCCCAAAAAGTCCTGATAATATCCAACAATATGGTCAGCTATATCCTGACGATCAGTGCAGATTATACCATCATCACGGGTAACCATAGAGATGCGCAATCTATTACGCTGAAAGCTGATGGATTTGAAGAAGAACTTAGAATCCTAGTCACCAAGGTTGAGCCATTGAATTCTAGCCTTTTGTTTGAGGAAACTCTCCTCTGCCAGACTTAACTCAATATAGGACTTATAGGCTTCCCTCTCCTGACCCGCAATGACACGATCAATGGGGTATTTATCTAAACGAACCTGAAGATCCTCAAGAATTGCACGCTGAGCCACAACTCTAGTGGATATCTCACTAAAGGTATCTCTATTTAGCTGTTTCAACTTATATTTCAACACCTTAAGCTTCCTAGTAACTTAAATCAAATCAGAGCCATTCACCTGCTCCTGCCAAACCTCCCACACCAAAGGTAAAAATTGAGGGCACTTGGCCCAAAAGTCAAAGTATTTGAAAGGTTTCCTAGCTTTAGACCCATCAAGGTTAAGCAGAATCTCAATTCTCGCATGATTCGAGATACCAGGAGGACAAAAAAGGGCATTTGTTTGGGGCAGATTAGTCACCCAGGCCTCATTGACTAAAGCACGGTCAATCTTAGACTTAATAAAATTCTCCTCTTGTTGGTTATTTGACCAGGTAAATTGAATACCACTATACCTAAGATCATCAAGTTCAGCCTCATAAAGGCATCTATTGAGATCATCCATATGGGCCGGCCACTTAGCACACCCACCAAAATGCTCATAAGGATACCTAATTGCATTAAAGTCACCAAGTAATAACAAAGGAGAGGTAGTAAGCCCAACAGACAGAGATTTAATTTTATTCCATAACCTACACTTTTCCCCCGGAGTGTTAAGGCCATACACAAAAGTGACACAGAAGGAAACATTTTCCTCCACATAATCAACCTTACAATGGATCCATTGATCCCCAGTATCTGAAACAACAACATTGACAAAACTAGGATCCCAGCACACCCACAAATGACCCAAATCCCCAAAACTAGAGTTATGAGCAAAATTCCAACCTGGCCAGATGTATTCAAAAATAGCATTTGCTTTGTTAATTTTAACCCTAGTTTCATTAAGAGCCATGAGCTTAGGTTTGTTTTTCCTAACAAAAGAGCGCAATTCTTTTTTCTTAACTTGACTATTCAAACCACGGATATTCCATGAAATTATTTTGGACATAAAAAATAAGTTAACGAAGGTACCTATTCTTCTTCTTCTTGCTACTAGTCACCTTCATACCAGAATGTTTTCGGGGGGTAGGTGAAGCTTGCTCAGTCTCACTATCCCCCATCGGAGTGAAGGGTTCCTACTCAGAGCCGTCCCTTGCAACTAAAGTTTGCTCCAACGCCTTACCAAATTGGCTGCGGGTTATAGGGGACCGCCCTACCAAAGGAGTCACAACATTGCTCAGATCAGGTTGCTTGTCCTGAAAAGGTGGCTGTGGCGGTTCCTCTGCTATATTCTGAACTTCCTCAGGCCCTTGATTTTCAACTATAACTTTGGGAATAGATTATGTTGCCTTGGAAGGAAGGATTTCACAAGCAATGAGATTGGAGGAGGATGGGGCTAACTGCCCTACCTACATAGCCTGGATGCCCCCAACAACGGCCTTGCCCTTGCCAACTTGAGTCCATTCCAAGGAAGCTTCAACCGGTTTAGGTAACTTGCATTTCTTTATATCATGACCAAAAGCCTTGCATTGCGAGCACATAGCAGGTAGGCCTTGGTATTCCACACCTACTAAAACGGTATCCCCTTCACACTTAACAGAAACCGAATGCTTCAGGGGACGAGCCATATCAAGCTCAATACACACTCTGGAGTAGGAAATCCTTTGACGAGATTCAGTAGCTCTATCCAAATACAAAGGAACCCCTAGAACACTAGTGATTCTACTCAAGCATTGGGAATTCCAGAATTTCAGTGGCAAATCATGGAGCTTGACCCAAACAGGTATACGGGAGATAGCCACTTTAGCAAACTTAAAACGCTTCTTCCACCTATGCAGAATAAGGAGCTTACCCAAAAAATGTCAGGGTCCCTTGTCCAGTACATTTTCCATAGCTTCATTGGATAGGAACTTGAAGATAAAAAAACCTCTGTCGTTGCCTAGCACCACAATCAATTCCTCTTGATCCCACAGTGTCCTAGCTATAGCTCGAACAAGCCTAAAAGCTAAGGTAGAGTCAAGGAAGTAGCCTACCAGACAGTTATCCCAGGATTTCTCATCCATTAGAGAACTCTCAATCTCAATGGTATCAAAATTAATACCTTCCACAAATTCCAAAGGTGTACCTGAAGATCGGTTCGTAAGCAGCGAAGCCTGGTAGGCTGGCTTGGGATTAACATCAAACACTTGATGTGTACATTGAGCCATCAGATCCTTCTCCATGGTCGGACGAGGGGGTTTGTTTGCCACCACCTCTGCCCAAGACTGAGACTCCTCAGGATTGGAAAGGCGTGGTCCTGGATGTAACACCGCGGTCAGAACTCTAGTAGTAACCTAGATTGTAACAACCCGGCTCAAACCTTAGTATTAGCGACGGATAGATAATGAAAACCTAGGTCGCTGCATGAACTTGGGTTGACCCGAAAATCCTAAAAGAGACCAAATACTCAGAGGTAAAGCTCTAACACTTAGAAAAGTCTAAAAATAGCTTAAATTAAGTAAATAACATAAAATATTAAATTAAAAATTAAAAATTTTCATAAATAGGGTAAAATGACCATTTTACCCCTAGTACAACAAAAAGTTCTAAAAATCTAAAATTTGACACATGGACACCCAAAATCAGATATTTATATACAATTAATTATATACAATTATCATGTATTGCACGAACTCTTAATTCTGAAGTGATTGATTAATTGTGTTCAGATGATGTACAGTACTTTGAGT
>JAUMHN010004020.1:0-10423 GCA_032360265.1 Heliamphora ciliata | reverse complement strand
CCGTATTCTCTCTCTTTTTTTAACAGATTGGCGGTAATCTGATTACTTGGCGTAGTAAAAAACAAAGCGCGGTTGCTCATTCTAGTGCAAAAGCCGAGTATCAGACCATGGCTCACACTGCCTCTGGAATATTATGGGTTCATTCTCTTCTTCATAATTTTGGCATTTCTCCTCCGGTTCCTATGCGAATGTTTATGACAATCAAACCGCTATTTCTATTGCTAATAATCCGGTGTTCCATGAACGCACTAACAATGTTGAAGTTAATTGTTACTTCATTCGGGATTTTTTCTTGCATAAACAGATTGTCACTCCTTATATTCGCTCAGAAGACTAATTGAGTGATATTCTTACAAAGCCACTACCACGCCCTATCTTCCATCGACTGCGTGTCAAGCTGAGCATGTTTGATCTTTATGCTCTAGCTTAAGAAAGAATGTTGAGTGTTTTTCCTATTTATCTTACTTTTCTAAAGGAATTCGTATACGTGTCTTCAACCTAATAATACTATAAGTATGTGTGGGTGAAAGAAACTAATTAACTCCTCCAGAACTCTTTCTATTTCATCTCTTTTCCTCTTTCCTATCGCTTCTTCTTCCTCTTTTAAACCCTAAATTTATATTCTACGGTTCAACTGTTACCTATTTTTTCACTTCTTATGTTTTGTCATTTTAATTCTTACGTGGTTTCATGCAAAATGAAACATTTGACATTAGCTTTAGAAACACATTAAAAAAAACATTGTAGTTGATGTTTTCAAATGTTTCCATGTGTTTTTAGTTTTTTCTTCGTTTCCATTATGATTTCGAAACACTTCCAACATGTTTCCGTTTCTTAGCCGAATGAAGCGATTCATAGAATCGAAATTTTGATCATTGGGTACGTGGATACATTGTCTAATTAGAAAAATATGAAAAAGATTTTCATGATAAACCATATATTCATACTCTATTCAATGATTTTACTATTAACTTTAATACAATGGCAATGCATAATAACACAATGATTTACTAGAATTTTAATATATTGGCAATGATTTTACTACATATTTTATTAGTTTCCACAATAAATAAAAGAAAGGTTCAAAATTATGCATTTCAAAAAAACTGAATCAGATCCATATCCCCGGACCCCCACCCACACCCTGCACCTGTGTTGTCTCGCATCAACAAAGGTACTTAAATAAAATTGAAGAGCCTGAGAAATATAGGCATAGCTTACAAGTCGAACACAAGTTTAATGGTTCTAAAAGTTCGCACATTAATTATAAACAACCATATTATTGGATCATGACAAAAGTCAGTACGCCTTGACGAAGTTGATGTGAAGGTAGCTGATGGTGGTGGTTGCGCCATGGTAGTTCACATGGTTTTGTCATCCGAAAGAGATAGAGACAATATTTGACACCAGTGCCAATGGTGTTCGGTTTCCATCAACCAATGATCTCTACACATGGTGAAGTGATGAAGTGACACAGAGTTTAGATGTAGTGAGGAAATCCAACGGTCTTTGTAATAGTCAATGTCATGGCATTTTGGTCATTTTATATTTTTGGTAATTTTTATGAATTTTCATGTTATTTAAGTCTACACGGGGCAAAATAGACATGAAATAGACAACACGCTTAATAACAGAATATTCCAGAAGGAATGTAACAACAGGGGAGGCCTTTGCCCATCTTTAAGATAAATGTAAAAACCAAATCTCAAGGGGATGTTAGTGCGATTTACCCATATCCAAAAAGAAAAGAAGTTCAAAAAGAACACATTTAAACCCTGACTGATCGACAATAAGATGATAAGTGGAGAAAGAGAAAAATATCATAGGAGTGAAGACAATGAAAATGACACACTATAATAGGAAAAACAGAATCGGAAGAGAAAAATAACTAGAGTGGAGACTTTGGAGAGTAGGAAACTACATGCCATAATAGCGAAAAGATATTACCTATGTAGAACGAGAGTCAAATCCAAAAAATCTAAAATCAATCTAACTGGCCGCATACATCAAAAGGATGCAGAAATTTTTAAGAATGTCAATTTTGTAATGAAGCAAACGTCAACCAAACAATTAGAGTACAGCATAGTTCCTCTGTAAACTAGGAATCATGATATAAAACCACATACTGATTTGGGACCAACGGAGTGGAGTTTAGTTTTGGCTGCACGAGTTCTCCAATAGCAAAGATTCCACCTCCATTTGTACCATCCAAGCAATGTGAAAACATTTTCTTCACCTTTCCCGCCAATGCCAGTTGTGATAGCATGGAAGAATTTGCTTGTCCAAAACCAAGGATGCCATCAAGTGCTTGAGAAGATGTACCTAGCTGGCCAGATTGAGTAGCTCCACACCTATCTTGGAAAAGAAATAAATATATAACCAATAGAAACTGTGCTATAGATATACTGTGGTAAATAATGATCAAGCTTCAACAGATAATAGCCCAACTCAGAACTTGGGAAAACGTGTAAATGGTAATATAGATATCACTAATAAAAATAGGAATTTATATTTCCACACCCCTTTTGTATAATTTCACTCCACAATTTGCCTTTAATATCGAAAATTACACATGACACGCTTTTCAATGCACACTAGAATACAAATTTTGGAGTACAATTATAAATGTGGAGTGGGAATATCATTTCCCTAAAAATATCTTGTTCGTGACATTTCATCGAAAAGATTTTGTTAGAGAGAATGTATCCAATCATTTATATCCTTGAATTGTGGCGAGTCTACTCAATGAGAGGGCCAAATATATGCAAGTAATAAATATATGATACTACTTTACTTATCAAAAATATAAAAAATAAAAAATTATGGGGTAGACATGAGATTTAAAGATAAGACCTTCCTGCTCCAACATCATGTGCCAACACCCATCTCATTTCGAAGCGTAAGTTGTTAAGAGCTTTTTTTTTTTTAATAAAAAGTAAGAGACAGTATTACTTATATATATATATAGCACTACTCATCCAGCACATGGCCTACCAATCCCACAGTATGAATGTATGTGATCCAATAGTTAGGAAAAACCTCTTGATGAATGGCATGAATTGTGGGTTTGCGATCAATATGCATCTAATCATATTGATGTAGCACCAATAGAGAAGAAGAATAGAGATTATGAAGAAAGAAAGAAGAACAGGGATTAAGAGAAAGAAGACAGAAAAGAGAGGGAGAACTCACACAATTATCTACTCGAATTCTTCTTCATCAATACATGCTCAATGCATCAAAAGACCTTTTATTTATAAGCCTAAACCTAATGAAAAAGGAAACAAAACATCCTAATTAACTGGAAACAAATGACAATCTAAATAGAAACAAATAATATCCTAATAAAATAACATTATAATTAATTGGAAAGTGAATAAAATAATATCCTAAATAATATCCTAATACTACAAGGGCTAAGAAAAATCTCAAGAAACTATAAGATATCCAAAACTTAACTCCCTTGAATAGAAGAATAAAAGAATTACAGTTATTTATAGATGATATAGTTCTCTTGTTCAAATTAAGAAAGTCAAATAATTAGAGGATTCAGATAGACCAAAACATTTTAGATATAAAATAGATCATATATAATCATATTAAGATAATAGACCAAAACATCAAACAATGCCATTCTTTCCTAGGAATTACCTAATTACTCTTGACTCTCAAAACATTAGAAAATATAAAGAAAAGAAAATAGTATGACTGACCCTATATATGCTAAATTGCAAATACAAAGACTGTAAACACTATTAAAGATACTCTCCTTCCAAATCTCCTTAGGCTTTGTTTTGGGCTTCCAAATTGGATATGTGTATTTATGCCTTGTCCAGCCAAGCTAATAGCTGCTGCAACACATACCCACAGGGTTTCGTGTCAACTACTCATTACTCACGGCTTTGGAGTGATCACAATCTCATGATCCAAGTAAAATCACAAGTTAGGCTCATTCTTGCCCACAATGTTTGTTAACTGTGGGAAAGAAATTGGAATCTTTCGCTCAAAAAAAGGTTTTTGCTGTGAGTTCACCAAGGTAAAACCAAAGTTTCCTAGCAGTGAATTTGATCTCTCATATTATATGAATACGACTAACCCAATAATTTATTGATTTATGGTGTGCATGATGGGCCATCATATCACTATGCTGTAAGTTAACATCTTAATGTTTTATACAATATAGTGTAAGGTCGAATCATCTTCTGCAACCTTACATTGAGCCAAACACATATATCTATATGCCTGTGTGAAATGTTGACCACACTCCAAAAGTAGATACGTGAACTCACCCAAATGCTACACTACCATTCATGGATGTTGTTTGGAGGTTTCCAGAAGCTCGATCCATTTGTATATTATCTTTCACGAAGTATCCCACACTTGAGCTTCCATCACCATAAGTTACACCATATTGGCAGACTGATCCAACCTTGCAACTAGTAGGGTTGAATGTCTCAACGCAAAACTCCTGGTCACATGTAAGCAATGTTCCAGTTGTGGAGCCTATTGGATCATAAAGTCTCAGTTCTACCTGTTGTGTAGTAACCATGATAATACATTTTTTAAACATCATATTAGTTGGAAACCACGAGTTGTAACAGAATGTCAAAAATAACAAACTACAAATACCACAGTTCTGATCATATGATATAAGATTCACATCCGAGAAAAAAAAGGGGCATACACCGAGGTCGGTTTTTGTTGGACATTTGTCACAGCCAGCACAATTCACCCACATAATGTCACTTCCTGTATCTACCTGCACATAATAGTCCTTTGAAGGAGTCCCAATCCCAATCTTAGCATAGTAGAGCCTAAATCAATCAGCCAAATAATCCAAATAAACACCAAACTTCAATACATAAATATATACTATGAATATACATGTGTGCACAGGTACATACATGTTTAAACATCAATCAAGGCAGCACAATAATAAAACAAAATAACGGCAGCCAGTGCATAGGCTCCCGCACTGTGTGACCGGGAAGGGTACAAAAACAACGATAACAAATGCAAAAGGAAGCCAAATCCTCAGTATAGTTTAAAGTAAATTTAACAATCATCTGATGGTTTGCAAGATTTCAAGCAAAAAGAAGAAAATAAAAGAAAATGAAAGAAAAATCTCCCACTTAACTGAGCACAATGCCCTTTTATTTAGCTGACTCAAATTGAGTTATCACTTTTCCCCTCTCGTATTGGAAATTGAAGCAATAAGAACTCTTACTTTCAATGTCCCCATTCTTCTCTCTTCACCATGCGCATAATAACAATGTTAGGATAAAGTAAATTGAAAAGAAATAAATGTGCAAGACAATAACTCCAGAGCTGTAAAGAAAAACAAACCAAGCTGGCTATGAAATGCAGAAATCAGAGTCGAGCATATTATTAAAGTCAAAAAGAATTACTCGATACCATTAACTATATTTAAAGTAAAACTAGGAAAACCTGTGCTTACAAGGGCAAAATGTGTGATACTAGTATAGAAAGAGTCCTGAGATTTTCGCTTGTCTTTTCAAGATCAGAGAAGACTTTGCCGACTCTATAACACTATATGGTTATGGACCTTATGATACACATGGTAACTTATAGAATGAATAGAAAAAACAAACAATTCAAAAACCTAAAAAGGAATAAGAAATAAAACAACTCGGCATAGATAGACAACGTTGACGCGATATTAAAAAAGGAACCAATTGACTGAGCATTTATTAAGAAGGTGCCTAGAGTAGAGCGAACAATGTTCACCAAAAGAGCCTGGATACTACAAGCTATGCATCCATGGGCAAGTTCAAATCACCAATGAAATGAGCCAAAGACAGAAAAGAAAATGATTAATATTCCCTCATCCTAAAAGGACAAAAACAAATAATGAGCAACGAGCCTTTTAAACCATGGATGGTTAATTCCATACCCTAAAGAGTTTTCCTCGGCGTTCCCTCCCAACACTCCAAAGCTTGTCACACCTCCTTGTTTGGACATCCAAAGCTCCAATAAGTATGCATTTCACAAAAAAAAAAGCCCTTACCCAAGCGACTCCAAAAACCAACAAAAATGAAAATTTACATAGCCCAGTAGCCACTGGACGATGAAGGAGAAGATGATTAATACTTCCCTCCTCCCCTCTTCCACATAAAAAACGAATCGATAATAACTTTCCTCTCCTTCCTAAGATAAGTAATTTATATAGTCTCATTATCCAAGTAATGAAAGAAACCTTACGAAAAACTTTAAACCTCCAAATGCCTCTCCAAAAAGAAAAGAGATCTCTACCCCACTCAAATCCTAATAAAAGGAACCACAAAAAAAAACATCATTTTAGAAATTATTTAAACCAACATATTTTGTGAACCTCAATAGACTCAAGAGCCATATATATGGGTGAAGAGAACCACCAAATGAATCTCCCAATCCTGCAAAGCCCTTCTAAATAGAGGATTAAACACCACTCCGTTATTAGAGAGCAACAAATAGCCCTGCACAAAAGCATTATTATACACTACTAAGGGAAACAAATTAACAAACTCCTCTTAGATTCACTAAGAGGCCTATGGCCACACGGTCCACAACATAAATCGTCCCCCAATCCCACCCTCCTCACTCTACCAACCTTAAACAAAATTCTCTTGGCAAAATCATCCAAAGGCCTTATAACGCCCTTCCACAATTTTACACCGTAAGGCCCGTCAATCTACTACCGCCTCAATCAGTTTAAGCTGCTACATTGAAATATCATTAATAAAATGGAATAAAGATCCAAAAGCACACAAAAGAGGACAAGTGCCAAAAAGGAAAGTAAAGGGAAAAAATAAAAGAAAAAAATGCAAGAAACAAAATGCAAGAGGTACATATTATACACAATTCTCCAATCACTACTAACCAAAAACAAGAGCCTCCCTTTAAAAGTAGAACTCTCCAATCATTACTAACTAAAAATAAAGGGAATCCCCTTAAGAACAAAAAAGAGGTCAAGTAATAAAATTTCTCTCATAACAACTCCAAGTCTTCAGATTCCTTATCAAAGTTTCTTACGTTCCCCTTCTACCAAATTACCTAACTAACTACGCATTTCAAGGAACTAGAGCATTCCTATTAAGAATAAAGTCATAAGCCAACTAAAATCAATTATTTGCATCTAACCACAAGAGGAAAGCCCAATCAACCTCAATTTACTAAAACAATCTCCACCATAAAGCCAAAGCCAAAGTGTAGCAACGAGTAATCACAACTCTTCTCATCTCTCTTACAATTTACCTTTACCACTACATACTTTACCAATCACGCTTCTTGAATTATCTATCATCTTCGAAGCAAGCTCTATTCATTACTCACCCAAAAAGCCTTATTAATCAATTTCCAACTTTTGAATCCCTAAACCACGTTTCTAATAGGAATAGAGACACTTTCACAATTCGCTAAGTGGTTATTTATGTCATTCCCCAACCCCACCTTTTGCAACCTTCCCATTTCCTTGTGACTGAACAAAGAAAAGCTAAAGTATACCTCAAACACATTGACAAGTTAAAGAGGTCATTCAAATCAAAGTTGAAAGACATTGTCTTTTCCAGGCAGCCAACTTTCTTTCAAATCTCAACACCACCCCATCCCACCCTCCCCTTCCTTTGAAAGAGGATTTGAGAAGCTCGAACAATAACCAATGGTAAAAACTCAAAGTCCATGGTTTCTCAGAGTTCCATGTCAAATATGATGTAGGCAACAATCAACTCAACCATCCAAGATTCTAGCAAGATCATCCACACTAACCACCTCCCACCCTTCATGATAGCACTCTTGGCCAAATTAGCATATAGCCCAAAAACTACCCAAACACACAACAAAACACATCTCGGCCACCTCAACTCTTCCTCAACTTCATGGAAAAGAAAAGTATTGTTAGAAAACAGGAAATGAGACACATGAATCTACATACCACATATATTCTCAATCGTGAACTCATAAAGGAAATCTTTCTCGATGGCCCTCGTGGACATATGAATAGACTCAATCATAATATATTAAAGGAGAGAAGGTGTCTTTCCTCAAGCCTCTAGAGCTCGAAAATAAACCATTAGGAACTCCATTAACCAAAACAGAAAACATGACAAAAAACACAACATCTCAATCGAACCCCAAAGTCCATCATCTAGGTGACGTGGAGAAAAAAAATATAGTAAACATGGGCATAAGCTTACTTTTTATCCAACTTATACAGAATGCCTAATTCAAAAAGAAACATTTGAATGAAGAATTAAGGCACCTTTTCTATGCTCATGAGAATAATGAACGCTTGAAGCGCATCCATCACATCCCTTTGAACAAGAATCTAACCTTCTGGGGGGAAAAAGCCAAAGTGAAACCATTCAACCTAGGAAATTATTTACCATCATAGATACTCAATGCCTTCACTTGTTTGGTCAAGGCGTCCAACCATTTACCCACATCTAAAATAGCACAAAAGTCCATTCCCTCCAAAATAAGCCTCCTAACCTTGGTTTATGTGCATTCTATACAAGGGTTTCCACTCTAAAGTGAACTCTACGCCCATCAACTATCAAATACCCAATATTATTGCATCTCCAACAAGCATTGGACATCTTATAAAAAACATTTCTTGCAAACCTCCTTCACTAATATGCAGCATTCTCAATTTTTATGACATCTTATAACTCCTTGAAAATCACAAGTTTCCTAGTTCTGATTTTTTCTGTACCATAACCGCAGCGTCCACCTGCAACCCCCCGCCTATAAGAGAAAGATTGTATAACTAATAAATGTTCTCTAATAATCTAGCCATCTTCATTTCAATCTTGCCAAAGAATTTTTATTCCAGATTTTAACTTCTTGTTTTTAACTCATCAACTTCTTAAAAAGGCAAAAACCTAGAGTGCCTTCAACGTTGTAGTTATCGCACCATTCCTTCCCTTGGTGTTAAAGTCAAGAAACCATTCAAGTAGGGGCAAAAATAGCTTGGAACAAGATTAAACTTCAAACATGGACAGCCTTTTATTGCAATTAGTGGTAAACAATGGTTGTACAAAAGATAGCGTAGAAACAACAAAGAGAAAAATGAGATAATAGTATTAAAGGAGAGACTATGAAAATCTGATATTTTAGCAATAAAATTTGAAAGAGCAAATTGCGAGAATTTTACTAGAAAACTAAAAGAAAATAGGGGGTATAAAGAATTAAAGGGGCACATATGCTATATCATATGTGATATTTGAAAGCATGTTTCAGTATGCCCAAAACATTAATTTTTAAGAACTTGAGGGGCATGTGCCTCTCACGGTCTCAACGTGGCTCTGCCACTGCGGCTTCACCTATTTCTCAAATCCTTCCGCCTTGGCCAAAGTTTAAGATTCCAAACTCCTTGTTATCCCCAAACTTTTACATACTAAGCTCATGTGGTGTCGTGCCCAACAATTTGTCCTAGAATCACTCCGAGTCTTACAACCTTCTGTACATTACTATATCCTGGAAACTGGTCAACCCCCTAAAATCTACCCCCTTTTTCAACATAAAATTATCCTGTAGAAAAACTACTACAGTTTTAATACTTTAAACTGTACTTTAAACTAGTACAGTTTTAAACATGCAAAGTACAACTTTTTTATAAGAAATTTATTGTAAGAAAATATACAACCTAATTTGATAGAGGATCTTGGTTAACAAACAAGTAACAACACAATCACAAATTAATAAAACTGATTTTTATGCTTTGTTTGTTTTTTTCCCCTAAAGTTTGTATTAGAAGATAATGGTTTCAAATGATTTTGATAATATTACCAAACCAAACCAAGCCTTCATCCCAATCAATCAGGGTCGGCTAAATGAATCCTTTTACGTCATTCTACTCTGTTAAAGGCTATATGTTCAATTAGCTTCGTTAGGTTCATATTTTTTTTCTTAATACGACATCCAATATCAATTTAGGTCTACCCCTCCCCTTAGTGTTTTCATTACTCGTGATCTAGTGCTTTTCCTTACTACTGCATCAACTGGTCTACGTTGTATGTATCTAAATCACCTTAATTTATTTTCTTTCAACTTGTCCTCAATTAGTATTACCCCTACCATTCCATGAATTTTTTCATTTCTAATTTTATCTTTTCGAATCTTATTATACATCCACCTTAACTTCACATTTCAGCAACATTCATCTTATTTATGTGATCTTTTTTAGCAACTCAACATTATGTCCCATATAAAATTGCTAGTAATCAAAAGATGACTTAATCATTTTATAAAAGACGGCATCATTTTATAATAACTTAAGCCCTAACTAGTAACCAACTTAAAAGTTAAATTTTTGCCTTTTTAATGTTTTTAGCTAAAAAGCTAAAATTAAGTTGAAAAGAACATTTGACGATATGTAAACAATAATAACACAATTTATAGATTTAATGAAAATTAGATAAGCCGA
>JAUMHN010004010.1:0-10423 GCA_032360265.1 Heliamphora ciliata | reverse complement strand
TTATTAAAATAAAATTAAATACTAAAAATATGATTTTCAGTATACCAACCCTAACAATCTCCCACTTATACTTAAAATCATATAGTCATACATTTGACTCTCATACCCTCTACATGACTATCAAAAGTTTAGCCAGTAAACTCTTTGTAAAAGAATTTGCAAGGTATGATGCAATCTTGATCACAACAACATCATCTCTCCGTACAATTTCTCGTATCTGGTGATACTTATGCTCAATGTGCTTTCTTTTCTTATGGACTCTTGGTTCCTTCAAGTTTGCAATCGCTCCGCTATTGTCACAATAAAGTGTAATAGCCGACTGAACTGAAGGGACCACATCCAGATCCAATAGGAAGTTTCTAAGCCAAACGGCCTCCATGGTGGAAGCAACAATCCATGACTGCTTGATACTCCTCTAACTTATAGCTCCACCTCCTAAGATAAACACATATCCTAAGGTAGACTTACAGGAGTCCTTGTCAGACTAGAAATCTGAGTTTGTGTACCCCAAAGGTAATAAACTATCTATCTGGTAAACCAACATATAATCCTTAGTCATTTTTAGGTACTTGATTATATTCTTTACTGCAGTCCAATGCTCTTGTCCTGTGTTAGACTAATATCTGCTAACCATGCCAATAGCAAAGCAGAAGTCAGGTCTAGTGCAAAGCGTAACATTCGTGAGGCTTCCTTCTGCTGAAGCATAAGGAATTGCATTCATCTTCTCATCACATCAGGTGTCTTAGGACACTGATCCTTGAATAGAGTGATTCCATGCCTGAAAGGAAGAAACCCTTTTTTAAAATCCTGCATGCTAAAACAAGTAAGGATATCATCGATATACTTTTCTTGTAAAAAGCCTAACATCCGTTGTTTTCGATCTCGCACGAACTTAATCCCAAGGATGTGACTAGCTTCTCCCAAGTCCTTCATATTGAACTGCCCAAATAATTATACTTTAACCGTAGATAATGCCCCCACATCATTTCGATGAGCAAGATATCGTCTACATAAAGTATTAGGAAGATCACCACGCTTCCGTCATGTTTTTTTGTACATACAGAACTCAACTGGACTCTAATCAAAACCATAAGACTTTACGGCTTGACCAAATCGAGTATTCTGAGACCTTAATACATGCTTAAGTCCATAAATAAATCTCTTAAGCTTGCACAACATGTGCTCTTAGCCCTTCGCAATAAATTCGTCTGGTTGTATCATATAGATACACTCATCAAGACTTCCGTTAAGGAAAGCTGTCTTGACATCTATTTGTTAAATTTCATAATCGAAATGAGCAACAATAGATAAGAGAATCCGAATAGACTTAAGCATGGCTACCTGCAAAAAGGTTTCCTCATAATCAATCCTTTCTTTCTAAGTGAACCCTTTAGCAACAAACCTAGCTTTGAAGGTTTCAACATTCCCGTCTGCTCCACTTTTTCTCTTGTAGATCCACTTGCATCCAATAGGTTTTATTTCTTTGGGTGGTTCTACAATTTTTCAGACTTTATTAGAATACATAGATTTCATTTTAGAATTCACAGCCTTTTGTCAAAGATCTGCATCTTTGTCCTGAAGTGCTTCATTGTAGTTACAGAGTTCGGTATCTAGTTCTGCTGAGATCATGTTAAAAGAATCTTTTCCAAGAACATATACTGATCAGGTTGATGAACAACTCTTCCACTACGATGAGGCACTACATGTGTCTGTGTACTAGTAGTAATACGCTGTGCAGAATCTAAACCCTGTGCATCAGCACCATGTTCATGATTTGCACATGTCTCGATAATCCTTCCACTACGACAAGTTAATGGGATATCAATTACTTGAGATTTCTCTTCCAGTCTATTGGTATTTCCTCTCAGTTCTTCCAGAATAATATTGCTTTTGGGCCTCTAGTCCATAATATAATTCTCTTTCAAGAATCGAGCATTAGTGCTAACAATGACCTTCTAATCCTTAAGATTATAAATAGACCACCCTTCATTCCCTTAGAATACCCCACAGAATTTCCCCGCGTTGGTCATTTTACCCTCTAAAAAAGATTTACAGACTGAAGTGCCTCCACTTCCAATGAACTCAAAAGTCTAGTTGCTACCAGTCTGTTTATCCATTTTATATTAATATGACCCAAGCGCAAGTGCCAAAAAAATGTTTGGTACATTAAAAAAGAAAACTTTCTCTTATATGGTAAATTAGAAGTGTTATTCGTTTTAGTTAGTTGCAGTGTAGAAGAGATAGAAGATACGACATACAGATCATCTATTAATACACCAGAACAAATAAAATGTTTATTTTTCTTCGCAACGACAAAGTCACCAAAATGAACAGAATATGTCTTTTATTAAACTCGCGACTGAAATTAAATTTTTTCTAATCAAAAGTACATAAAGACAATCTTTCAAAAGAAGTATTCTATCTCTACTAAAACTGAGAGTGATATCTTCTACTGCAACTGTTGTTATCTTTGTATTATTACCCATATGCAGGTAAATCTCTCCATCATTAAGTTGTCGGGTTTCTTAGAACCCCTACAATGAATTGCAGACATGATTAGTGGTTTTCGTATCTACACACCAGGTACCGATAGATAACACCGCTAAACATATTTTTACAACTAGTAAACAAAAATTACCCTGTTTGTTCATCTTGTTGATATAAACCAAACATTATTTTTTTCAGTGCCGTGTTTGGTTATAGTGAAAACATTTTTCTTTTGGCTTTTTCACACCAATCCGCAGCCCACTAACTGCCTACGAAAATGTGTCACTCTGTTTCTGAACCTTTTACTTCTTCATGCCTTTCGGCCTAGAGGAAGAGCCCTTTTCAAAAATAAACACATTTCATGGCATTGAAGGAATACCCTTAGTAGTTAAAATTATATCCAAGTTACTTTTTCAGTCAACAAAATTCGATCCCGTAAGTTTATTTTCTTTGAGTATTGAAGCGAATGAGTTAAAAGCCATTTTAATCTTAAAAATCACATAATTAAAAATACCGTTAATTATGACGAGCAATATTTTAAATTTATTTTAATTTGATTCCCCCTACCATTTTAAAAAAAATTTGCCAGCAGTCTGGTACCCTATGCATAACATGCCTTGACGGGAGGATGACTACTATCCATAGTATGTCCAGATAGGACAATTCCTATTAATTTTACTATCTAGACAACTGACCTTACCAAGTAAAATTAAATAGCGACATAATTTCAGTCCAGTATGTAATAGTAGTGATTCAGATGGAGAGTATACTATTATATACAGCTAAGTGTTAACCATCACCTAATCTCAAATCAATCACTTCGCAATAAACTCTTCAATGGAAAAGTGGTCCATACTAACAATTATCCAGAATTATCCCTAAAAGAGGTTTGTACTAGCGATACCGCAATTAATCTGTCTGATGGGGACGAATGTCTTACTACCAACACGTAGGATTTAATTACATCGCCTACAAACTGGTGATGGAGACTACAGAATTTATCTGTGAATAAATTTTCTCTCCTACTTAGATTTTTAAAACATTTTTGAGAACTTTAAAAATCTATTTAATTAAAATAAATTTATTAATTTTAAAAACTACACGATCTGAAAGATTCAAATATCTTTTTGTGTACACGATTTTAGAGATTTCGATTTGCCAAACTATCTTTTCATATTTTAATGCGTAACAAATAAAATTTAATAAATGCACAGTTTTCTATATTGATACAGCTGTTGAAGATAAGCTGTATCAATACAGAACAGGGATTGATAAGCTGATAGGAACAGGGATTGATACAGCTTATTAATTCTGCATTTAATAAAATTTATTAAATTGTGCATTTATTAATAAATGCACAGTTTGACAAATAAACTGTGAGTTTCAAACTCCTATTGAAGATAAGCTGTATCAATCCCTGTTCCTATCAGCTTTCTGTATCTTGATTGCATCAGGATTCATTGATACATTTCAATATATATAGATATATCATTTCAGTATCAAAACGCATCAGAAAAGTCTATCAAAACAACCCCAAGCCAAGCCACCTTGCACCGTCGCTGCCACCATGTGCTGCCACCTTTAGGCGACTTTTGCCACCACCTCGGTGCTCCATTTTTGACACTTTTTATATTGAAAAATAGCTCTCAAAAAAATATTTTTTTGTCAAAAAACTAGTTTGAAAACGGCCTGAAACAGCCGCCGTCGCCAGCCAACGCTGCCGCCTTGTTCCACCGCCCGTTTGGGCTTTTTCTGGTGATGTTTTGGCTCCCATTTGTTTTTTGAAAAATAGCTCAAATATTCAGCAACAAGATACTTCAAAGAACACTTCAAAAATAGTCCAAAAAGCCCCGAAAAACAGCCCTAAAAGCAGCCGCCGCCGCTGCTGTGGCCTTATTTTTTTTCAATTGTTTTTATGCTATTTTTTTTCACTTTTGGGACTATTTTTCCAGTGGTATTTCACTGCTATTTTATGCCAAAAAAATTATTCAAAACCAGTCTCGAAAACATCAAAAAAAAACTATCGAAAAATGGCCCAAAGTTGTCGATGGTGCTGCCTGGGGGCTATTTTTTAATGCAGTTTTTTTCATATTTTTAGGAAAAATTTTAATACTATTTTTAAACATAAAATTGCAAAAAAAAAACCTGCTAAAAAATAAGTCAAAAAACCGTGAAAAAATCACCGCCGGTGCCGCCACCCGTTCTTCTTGTTCTTGGATATTCAACATGTTCTTAAAATATTCTAAACATATATTTAAAATTGAAACAACTATTACATCGACACCTATGACCCGAAGGCTCACATTTGATTGTAGAAAAAACTTAATCTATCACGATTAATCCTCATTATTAAAAAATAAATTAAATAATCATTCAAACTATTTAATCAAATATGAATAAAAACATGATCATAAAATTGTGATTAGAACACCTACAAAAGAAGTTAGTACAGTTCTAAAATTACCCAGCTCCGATAAATCGTAAACAAAAAATAAAACAGCTCTGTAACCAAATTTTTGGAGGCAGAACTGCCAAGATCAATGTTTTTGTAAACGATTTTCGGTAAAAAATTAACTAAACTGGCAAACACCGAAACGGGCTCTGAATAAAAAATTTTTACGTCGAACGATCAAAATAAAAACCTGTGTAACCACAGTTAATTTAGAAGAATACCTTTTACCAGTCGATTTTTTAACTATAATTTTGATTATGAGTTAAAGCTCCCATCAGACCTTCTACTGTATTCCCTTATGCAATTCCTGAATGTAGTGTGGGCTAAAATCTATCGAGAATTCGTACTGGCAGAACCTGGACAGCTTTAGTTTTGAAGACAAGTTATGAAACTAGTTCAGTCTACCCGCATATTTATAGGGCTACAGTAGGGACCTGTGAAGTAATTATGACAAAGACTTTTAGTAGAACATAGATGCCCATCCACGGTTTTAGCAATTAAGCAAATCTCACAGCGGTATCTGTAATTATGAAAAATTTGCAGCAATTTTTGTAATTTTTATAAAATACTAAATTACAGTTTACATAACTAATGAACTGTAATTGCACTCTAATCTATAATCTCAAGAACTTTTTGCATTGAGCTCATGTTATTAAATGCTCAATTCATCTCCCCATGTTAAGATTCTCGATACCCGCTAATTAAATTTAATTACTAAAAATTTATTTAAACGGCATCTTTAAATTTCTTAAGTTCTTCCGCTTAACTTATTTGACCGCCAGATAATTAAATCCACCTGCAGGGTTTGGCTCGGTTAAAATTTAAAAGATTTCTTAATGAGGTATCGTCAATCCCGATCATTCGAGACATGAATTTTGTCAATAATTAATATTCACCATATAAATAATATTGCTATGCAACTCACCGAGAATATAGTCCTACATAAGATCGCACCCACTAATTAATCAAAACAACGAATATTAAATATATGCAAATCAATAATTATTTTAGGATTAAAAACATAAGTACTATTCATAATAACCATGGAGTGTGAATTTATTTATATAGTGAGTATAAAATTAATTATCCCAATGTGTCATGTTCAATACACACAAAGTGTACTAACACAGAGAGTCGAAATAATAGACGACGCTATTATTTATTCCCCGTAACCAAGACAGGATTACTAAAACTCTATACTACAGTCATACCGATGGTATGTCCATTTTCATCTAAACTGTGAATGTAACACCATAACCCTTCACATGGAAACGATATTGTCTGCTGAACAAAAGCCTTCACGATTTTGTTCTTTCCAGGGGGTCATCCATCTTTGCATTGCTCTCGCTCAAGCACGCTTAACTGTGGAGTTCTGCTAGGGTTTCTACCACTTGGAAAAAGGCCTCGTTGAATGTAAGGGTCTAAGGTTTTTCTTTTATAGCCCATGAACTCCCTCTCTCATTTCGATGAGGGATACCAGAATATCACAATTCACGCCCCTTAGGGCTGCACGTCCCCTTGCAGTAGCCTTCCAGCTCCAATAGCCTACCAGTCCTTATTGACCCACCCACTCTATAGCCCACCCATGTGGCACGCAAGACGATATGGGCCCACACTCAGAGGTGAGGAGAGTCGGCTCTGAAACCATTTGTAACACCCCGACCCTTCACATGGCAACGATATTATCCGCTTTGGGTAAAAGTCCTCACGATTTTGTTCTTCCCAGGAGGTCACCCATCCTTACATTGCTCTCGCTCAAGCACACTTAACTGCAGAGTTCTGCTAGGGTTTCTACCACCTGAAAAAATGCCTCGTTGAATGTAAGGGTCCAAGATTTTTCTTTTATAGCACAGGAACTCCCTCTCCCTTTCCGATGTGGGATACCAAGATATCACAGTGAACATAAAATTTATATTCTGTAAAAATTTAAAATCTAATCTTTTATGTGCATGTCGTACTCTACACACTAAGTTAAATACTATGCAGAATAAAGAACATACATGCATAACATTTAAAGAAATGATATTACATACAATACTCATTAAGATTCTCATAAAATAAAAAATTAATTTTATAAAAATAAAATTAAATATTAAAAACATGCTTTTTAGTATACCAACCCTAATAGTATTTTCACAATTTTTACTTTGATCTTCTCAAAAATAAAAAAATATTGCTTGTGGGATAATGGAATAGATTTTTCTTTGCTTTGCTCGAGAACTAGCAAAGTGTATGTTGTAGGGTGTGATCAGTACGTAAAAGTGTCGTTCCTATTCTGCAAAATACACTATGTTCAGCCTCGAAAATATTTTGAATAAATTACTTTGTAGTGTTTTTGTCAAAAGCATCATTGGGAGTGGCTTAGAGGAGAAAAGTGTATAAAATGGGACAAAACGAAGAAGAGGAACAAAATAGAAATTTTCAAAGAAGTTACGTCCGGACGAATGAATCGAGTGTTCGAACAAAATTGGTCCAGTAAGAATCTCTTCCGAACAGCGTCCGAACGGAGAAGTTTCTGTGATAATTACGTCCTGATGGACGTTCGGACAAAACATTGGCCGAAAGAATTGCGTCTGGATAGGAGCTACCAGCATCCGAAAGAAACATAAAAGCGTCTAGATGGTGAGCGTAGAAAGAGTTGCACTTGAAAACTGAAACTGTGATAGAAAGCTCACCTATAAATAAGTGGCTTAAGTTCATTAATAAGATATCTTAGATTTTCAGAAGATGACGGATTGAGGGAAGCTAGAGGCCATTCTGGAATGCTCGGGACATGTCAAGAAGTCGAAGGTGGAGACTCGAGGCTTTATTTTTCTTCAACTTTTCATACTTTATAGTCGCAACATGAGCAGTTAAGCTTTTTCTGCTCTTAATGGAAGATGAATCCCTAGTCGGTATTCTTAGGAGTAGTTCAAACTTGTTTGTTTAATCTTTATTTTGATTCAATTCGTTGAGTGATTTAAGATGTTGACGTTTTGCTCAACGAGTTTCTAATTTGATTATCTAGTTCTATTTTTACTCTCTGTGATTGTGAAATCGAGATTATACAACTCTT
Organism: Heliamphora ciliata; assembly: GCA_032360265.1. NCBI lineage: Eukaryota > Viridiplantae > Streptophyta > Magnoliopsida > Ericales > Sarraceniaceae > Heliamphora > Heliamphora ciliata. The sequence continues at coordinate 2,429 of JAUMHN010004010.1, read as the reverse complement.
ATATATGTGCTTTGATATCTGACGTGAAATACTCTATTCTTTGTTGTGAAGGGTCGTACTCTAGACGATATGTGCCAAAAACTTAGATAGAGTATGCCAGATTTGAATTCAAGCTTATCTTCTTGATAATCTTTATCAGTCTTGTAATCGCGATAGTATTGGGTTGAATCAAATAGAGATAAACTAGAGTTTGAATGAAACTAAGAGTTACTAGTTGGGGAGCATTCTAAACCCTTAAGAATCTCTTTCTCATTTGAATTCTAAATCTATGATTTTCTTAACTTTTTAGTTTAAATAAAATCATAAATCAAATCAAATTTCCTTTTCTTAAAGAAAATGATTAATAAAATATTTATAAATAAATCACAATCGCATTCAAAATCTCTGTGAATGATATCCGGACGTTAGCTACTATCCTACGGGTTAGTAATTAAAATAAAATTTTAAATAATTATTTTTGATACAGTACGATATGAACCAATGATGCTAATGCAATTTGTAAGAAGAAAGAAGATTGAGATGGGGAGATTCTTTAAGTTTTTAATTTTAGTTTTTTACTAAAAAGTTAAATTGGTTTCAAAATAAGTTATTTCGTAAATTAGCTTTTAAATTATTTTTTTAAGTTGATTGATTAAGTAACAATTTTTTTTTTATATACTTTTTGTTTATATTAGAAAGTATTATCATTCTAAATGGTTGATTATACGAGGTCTCATTTGGCAACCGGCATTAAGTTAGCTTTTTGCCTTTTTGTCTTTTTGCTTAAAAGCCCAAAAAGTCTCATTTTTCAACTCTCAGCTTTTAGCCTTTTTTGCTTTTCTCCTAACAAATTTCGACTTTACCCTTCTAAATATAAAATTAAAGAAATTTCAACTAAACAATCATACCCCAATGCATGCCTGTTTAACAGTTCAGTTAATTTTTGCACACCTTTTAGGTAGTTTGAAGACTGTAAGCATGGTTGTTGTAAAAGTTGTTGTACATAATAAATTAATTATTATTTTTGGTTGTTCTTGACAGATTTTTATTTCAAAGTATGCTTGTTGAGGCTAGCATTGGGAAAAAATCACAATAAATAAAAATAAAGTTAAAAAGACTATGTCGGGATTTTTCGTCTTATTATTTTTATCTTTCAGTTTTATTATTTTTTATTTTTTCACCACTAGTGTTATTTAATTTTTTAGGAAAAAATTATATTATTTTTTTTTCATTTTCAGAAACTAATAATAAGAAATTGAACTTACCATATTACAATATTTCATCTCCTTAAATTGCACTGAAATGAATTGTTGTGTTATACCAAATTGGATTTTCGTAATCCAATCATTAGGAACAAACAATAATAATAAAAACTCGTGGAATTACTATACAACCATTCATAACACACGTGATCGACATGAATACATACACACTCAGTGAACATAAAATACACAGCGTGATAACCATATTGAATACTATCAAATGTCACCCCAACGAACTAAGTGGCAAATTTGTTTTCTAATGTTATCCCGAAATTGATTCATGTCTCCATCATTTCCTAACATATGGTCATCAATGCCGACCTTATCAAAATTGACCACATTTGGTAAATCGTCTGCAACAAGCGCCTTGTCCCCTATAATGTTGTTGACAGGGGCTTGCTCCGTTACATTGGCACGACGTATGACATTGTGCAATGCTGTTCATGTTATGACTAATGAAACTTGGACTTCGAAGAAGTCATAACATGGCATATTGTACAGGAATTTTCATCTCCCTTTCTAGACGCCAAATGATCATTCGATCGACAAGTGGGCTCAATTAAACCATTCCTTTGACGTTGATGGTGCTCCTCTGCGCCGAAAATCCTCCAAGTTATATCTTGACCCTTTGTATGGTGCTAAATACCCAGGCCTGTTCGCATACCCCGCATCAATCAGATAATATTTACCTAAGACGTTAGATAAATATTCAGTCGCATATTTCAACTAGTAAGTGCCTTACATAAAATTTTACATCGATGCATAAAATCGTACTTACAAATGGGGGAACAACAAGTCCAACTGCTGCATGACATTATTGAATACTCGAGAGTCATGCATGCTTTCCTTCCACCCACAAGATGCGAAGGTAGAACACAAGTCAAAATCGCACGCTGCCATTATGTTATGCATGTACATGCTTTTATGACTGAAGAAAGGAACTGCACGTCACCGGGTGGTCTACAGTGAACACGCATGCCATCTATATCCCCGATGCATTCAGCTTACTTTTTTGGTCAATTTGTAAGCCATGTGCAATACCAATAAAATTTCTAAAAGTATACGATAACATATATATATATATATATATATATATATATATATATATATTTGTGTGTGTGTGTGTGTGTGTGTGTGTGTGTGTGTGTGTATGTATAAATCTCTACAAGTAACGTAATATTATAATAA
>JAUMHN010004000.1:0-10424 GCA_032360265.1 Heliamphora ciliata | reverse complement strand
CCGAGAAGTTAGAGAGAAGGCAGAGAGAAAAATGAAGAAACTTAATGGAGAAGTTTTGAAAATATCTTTTAAAAATATCTAACTTCAGATATTTATAGGCTCTCAAAATATATATATTTTTAAATTTTGAAATTCGCACCGCAACACTCAACGGCCCCAGGAATCTGCCCCGCATGCATATCTAACCCCGATCATGCATCTAAAAAGCATTTAAATATGTTAAAACAAAAATACTAAACGCGCGTCAAAAATCGCCGAAAAAAAAACGGGTTAGGGTCTCACAAACATGATAAATCAAAACCCACATTTTATTCATGTTTAGCAATCGGGAATACAATAGAAAACTTGTGTCGGAGATTTGACTAGAAGTCATAAACCACGGTGGATCGTTGACTGAAAATTGTTACAGCAACCGAAATTATTCAACCAGATTTCGAAAGGTATAATCCTAAAACTTACTTTGAAAGTATTACTGAGTTTTATTTTGATTGTTTGATATCAAAAGTTTTATTCTAGAGCCAATTTCGGCGTTTGCCAATCCAGTTAATTTTTGATTAAAATTATATTCTTAATCAATAGATCTTGATAGCTAGCCTCCAACAATTGATATCAGAGTCAACTTTGAATATGAATATGGTTTAATAGAAGGGTTCGGGTAGCTTTAGATCTATGTTAACTTGGTTTTGCATGCGATCTAATTTTGATTTTATGGTTATTATTTATTTTCATATTTAATTGAATGAATGAATGATAATTTATTTTTTTTTAACCACGAGGGTTGATCGTGGTAGTTTCTATGTAAAAATTTTATGTTCTTCGTTCTTAATTTGAACGTGAACTCGAAAATGGCATAAGATTCAATGTAACTTTTTGTTCTTTGCCTTTAGCTTTTCTAAGTTTCTTTGTGAGAAAAAAAAAATGAAGAACAGGTTGTGGAACGAAGAACGGTTTGAATGTCTTAAAAAAAAGGCGGAACAGCAAGAATCCCTAATGGCGTGAATTATATTCATGAGTTACCTTAATTCCAATTCAATGATCAGGGCCATCATCCAATCACCCTGAATTATTCATGCTTGGAGCGGTGAACAGTTGGATGCTGAAAGAAAAACCGTGAGGAAGCCCAAGCGGTGCGGCGACGCACAGGCACGACGCATGGTGCGCGTGCGGGGGCTAGGCAGCGCAGCCGGCAGAGTGCCCGCACGGGCTGCAGGTAGCAATGGCAGTGGTGGTTCGCGAGGTCTGCAGACTTTGTGGTTTAGTTTCAGTTAGATTAGGCTTTAGAGTTGTACCTACTGCAGAAGTTTAGAGTTCTATTTTTGATAGGGCTACTTGGTGAACATGATTCTTTGACTCAAAAGAATTAAAGTTCGACTATAAAATTGGAATATATTTTATATTTTTATTTTTATTAATTACGTTGATGTTTTATTCAAATTATTATTTCTGTTCTATTTTTAATTAATTCGGTTCAAATCAAAATTAAATTTTGTAACGAAAAAATAAAATAATTTTTTTTAATTGAAATTAAGTTTTTTTAAGAAATTTTTTTAGATATTTTATATGTTGCAAAATAATACGTTTAAAATAATTTTAATAAATCGAAAATCTTAAAAAAAACGTTGTAATTAATTTCAGTTTTTGAATTAATTAAAAGGAAGTTTAGTTTTAATAAATTTTTTTTTTCAAAAAATGTGTAATTAGAAAATAAAATAAAATTCTTGCTTTTATTTAAAATTAATTTTTTAAAAATAGTTAGATTTTGGGATATTTTATTTGTTACACATTGAACACGAAAAGATGGTTTAAAAATCGAAATATTTTGCAACGTGTGTTTTTTGAAAATCATAAATGTATTTTAATTAAATATATTTTATAACCATAAAAAATATTTTAAAATTTAAGTGAGTGAGATAATTTATTCATAGATAATTTTTTCGGTTTTCATCACTAGAATGTATGTGATGTAATTAATTTTGTGTGTTAGCATTAGGTATTCCTCTCCATCTGATATAATTAATTACGGGATCACCGGTACGAATCTCCTTTAGAGATAATTCTTAGTAATTGTTAGTGTGAATTACTTCTCCATCTGAAGGGTTAATTGTCAAGCGATTGATTAGGAATTAAGTGATAATTTACACTTAACTGTAAATAATAGTATTTTCTAAATCTGAGTCACTGCTATTATTTATAGTGCCGAAGCTACGTGAGCTATTTAATTTTACTTGACGATGTTTATTGCCTAGATATAAAATTAATAAGAATTGGCTTGTCTGAACAAATGATGAATAGTAGACGTTCTTCCCATCGATGCATACTATTCGCGGTGTACCAGGCTGCTGGCAATTTTTTTTAAATAATAGAGAGAATCAATTTTAAAATAAAATTTAAAATTTTGGTTATCATAATTAATGAGTTTAATTATGTGATTCTCGAAATTAAAATAGTTTTTAATCTACTCGCGGTTATACTCAAAGAAAACAAACTTTCAGGTCCTAATTATGTTGATTGAAAAAGAAATCTGGTTATAGTTTTAACTACCGAAGGTGTTCTTAAGAAACCAAAAAATGTGTTTGTTTCTGAAGAATGTTCTTCCTCTAAGCTAAAAGGCAAGAAGAAGAAAAAGGTTCAGAAATAGGGTGGCCCGATTTTCAAGCTAGTTTATGGGCCACAGACTGGTGTGAAAAATTCAAAAGGTAGATGTTTTCATTACAACCAGACACGGCACGGAAAAAAATAATGTCAAGTTTATATTGGCAAGCAGAATAAGAAATGTAATTTCTGTTCATTAATTGTGAAAATATATTTAGCAGTGTTATTTATCGGTACCTAGTGTGTAGATACAGAAGTCGCTAATCATGTCTATAATTTTTTGCAGAAATTTCAAGAAATCAGACAATTTAGTGATGATGAGATTTGCCTGCATATGGGCAATAATAGAAGGGTGGTAGCAGTTGTAGTGGGAGATGTCACTCTCAATTTTAGTAGAGATCGAATTTTAATATTGAGAGATTGTCTTTATGTACATTCAATTAGAAAGAATTTAATTTCTGTCTCTAGATTGGTTAAAGACAAATATTTGATTTATTTTAATAACTCTGTGGTTATTAAGGATAATAAACGGTTTATCTATTCTGGTACATTGTTGGATGATCTTTATGTTATTACTCTAATCTCTCATACACTACAACTGAATGAATTGAATAATACATTTAATTCACCATTTAAGAGAAATGAATCTTCTTTAAGATACCAAACGTATCTTTGGCACTTATACCTAGGTTATATTAATCTGAAATGGATAAATAGACTAGTTAAAGATGAACCTTTGAGTTCATTGGAAGTGGAGACACTTCCAGTCTTTGAGTCTTGGTTGGAGGATAAAATGACCAGGAGACCGTTTTTAGTTAAAGGCTATAGAAATAAAGAATCGTTAGAATTCATTCACTTTGATTTATGTGGATCTATGACTATCTGGGTTAGAGGAGATTTTGAGTATTTTATCACTGTTATTAACGATTAATCAAGGTATGAATACATTTATTTGATGCACCGTAAGTCTGAATACTTTGAGAAATTCAAAGTATTTAAGGTAGAAACAGAGAAGCATCTGGAAAAATGTATCAAGACACTTTGGTTTGACCGTGGTGGCGAGTACCTCTTTAGAGAGTTTATGAACTATTTTCAGAGGAGGGGATTACATTTCAGTTAACTGCACCGGGCACTCCACAGCAGAATAGTGTAGTGAAAAGAAAGAATATGACTCTTGTGGAGATGGTGAGGTTTATGATAAGTAATTCGGACTTACCTAATTCGTTTGGAGAATTTGCATTAGAGACAGTAGCTTATTTTTTGAACTTGGTACCTTCTAATTTAGTACCTTCTACTTTCACAGAATCGTGGACCGGGCACAAGCCTAGTCTAAGACATATTCGGATATTAGGGTGTCTAGCACATATACTGAAAAGGTACATGGATATGTTGGATCGAAAACAAAAGTCTGTTTCTTTGTTGGATATCCCAAGAGAACGAATGGTGGTTTATTGTATGATCCCAAGGATCAGAAGGTCATTGTCAGTGCTAATACCCGATTCTTAGAAGATAATTATGTAATGAACCACGAGTCCAAGAGTAGATATGTTCTGGAAGAGTTAAGAGAAAATATCAGTAGTACAGTAGAAGTGCCATAGAAAAGCGTCATCGATATCCCATTACCTCGTCGTAGTGGGAAGATTATCAGGACACATGTGGATCCTGAATCAGATCATGATGCTACCATTAATATGTCGGTTTCAAAACCAGAGGAGCATGTGGGTAATGGTGCATAGGGTTCAAAATCAGCACAACGTGTCACTGCTGGTACATAGATGTAGATAGTGCCTCGTCGTAGTGAGAGAGTTATTCGTTAACCCAATCAATACATGTTCATGGGAGAATCATTTGACAGGATTCCAGAAGAACTGGATACTGAATCCTATAACTACAATGAAGCACTCTAAGATAAAGATGTAGAATTATGGCAAAGGGCTATGATTTCATAGATGGAGTTTATATCCTCTAATCAAGTCTGAAAACTTGTAGAACCACCCGAAAGAATAAAACCCCTCAGATGCAAGTAGATCCATAAGAGGAAGAGAGGAGTAGACGATAAGGTGAAAACCTTCAAAACTAGGCTTGTTGCAAAAGGATTTACTTAGAAAGAAGGGATCAATTATGAGGAGACCTTTTCGCCGGTAGTCATGCTTAAATCTATCCGAATTCTCTTATCCATTGTAGCTCATTTCGATTAAAAAATTTGGCAAATTGACGTTAAGAAATCTTTTGTTAATGGAAGTCTTGAAGATTGTATTTATATGGTACAACTGGATAGTTTCATAGTAAAGGATTAGGAGCATATGTTGTGCAAGTTTAAAAGATCCATTTATGAACTTAAGTAGGCATCTAGGTCTTGGAACAATTGGTTTGATCAAGCCATTAAGTTTTATAGTTTTGATCAAAGTTCTGACGAGTCCTACGTGTATAAGAAGTGTGATGGAAGCGTGGTAGTATTTCTAGTACTTTGCGTGGATGATATCTTGCTTATCGAAAACAATGTAGGAGTGTTATTTTCGGTGAATGTATAGTTATCTGGCCAGTTTAATATGAAAGAGTTAGGAGAAGCCAGTCACATCCTCGGGATCAAACTTATGCGAGATTAGAAACAAAAAATTTTAGGCTTATCACAAACTAATTATATCGATACAGTCCTTACTCGTTTTAGCATGCAGGATTTTAAGAAATGGTTTCTCCCTTTCAGGCATAGAAATGCTTTATCCAAAGATCAGTGTCCTAAGACACCTGATGAGATAGAAAAAATGAAGGTGGTCTTTTATACTTCGACAGGAGAAAGTCTCATGTATGCTATGCTTTACACTGGACCTGACATCTGTTTTACCGTTGGTATGGTTAGCAGATATCAGTCTATTCCGGGACAGGAGTATTTGACATTAGTAAAACATATAGTCAAGTACTTGAAATGGACTAGGGATTATATGTTGATTTACCAGGCAGACAATCTAATACCTCTAAGGTATACAGACTCAGATTTTCAGTCAAATAAGGATTCTAAAAAATTTACCTCAGAATATGTGTTTAGCTTGGAAGGTGGAATACATCGGGAGTAAATATCACTTGATATGAGAGATCGTACAGAGAAGTGATGTAGCCATAGCCAAGATTATATCGACATATAACCTTGTAGATCCTGTTACAAAAAACTTACCGGTTAAAACTTTTGACAGTCATGTAGAGGGCATGCGAGTCAGATGTATGGCAACATAATTTTGAGTATAAGTGAAAAATTGTTAGGATTGTATACTAAAAATCATGATTTTTTATTTTAGTATTTAATTTTATTTATTAATAGAGTTAGTTTTTCTATTTTATTAGAATTTTAGTGAGAAATGTATATGTTTCATTATTTATTTAATATTGTGCACGAGTATCTTCTATCTATATAGTATTTAATCTGGTGTGTAGAGTTCGATTTACACACAAAATACTAGATTATCGGTTCTTGTAGAATATAAGTTTTAGTTCACAGTTTAGATAGAATTAGATACACCATCAGTACAGCTGCAACACAATAATTACAAGGAACAGTAATTATCTCGATAATTATTCCGACTCATTGTACTAGTACACATTGTGTGTATTGAACATGAACAAATTGGGGTAATTAATTTTATACTGACTTTATAAATTAATTTGCACTCTATGGTTATATGAGTGTTTTATACTTTTAGTCCCGAAATAATTATTATTTGTGTATATTTAATATTCGTTATATTGATTCATTAGAGAGTGCGATCTTGTATGGGTCAATAATCCTGGTGAGTTGGATAGCGATATTTACTATAAAGTGGATATTAGTTATTGACAGAATTCACGTTCCGAAAAATCGAAATTGATGATACCCCCTAAGAAAATTTATAAGTTTTGACCAAGTCAAACCCTGCAGGTGGATTTTATATTCTAACAGTCAAATAAGTTAAGCGGAATGGTTTAAAGAATTTTTGAAGAAGCCGATTAAATATAATTGTCAGTAATTTAATTTAATCGGCTTGTATTTATAATCTTAACATCGAGAGAATAAATAAGCATTTACTTAAAGGAGGTCGAATACTACGGCTTAGAGAATAAAGCTAGGAGTACAATTATAATTATTTAGTGGAATGAATTATAATTTATGTTTTTATGAAATTTCATTTGGGTTGAGGCAAAATTTCATAATTACATTGGAAGCCCTTGTTTTATTTACTCTACAGGTTCATGCGGTAGCCTATTTATACGCTGATATAAACCTGACACCATAATTCATAATATTCAGTCAGTAATTAGGTGGCTAGGGTTACCTCGTTATCTGAAAATCCTTAGCCTAATCAAGAAGATTTTAAAAAACACGATAGATCAAATCCCACACTTTATTCGTGTTTAGTATTTAGGAATACAGCAGAAGGCTTGTGTAGGAGATTTGACAAGAAGTCACAAACCGCGACGGATTATTGACTGAAAATTGTTGTAGTAACCAAAATCATCCAACCAGATTTCGAAAGGTATAATCTTAAAACTAATTTTGGGAGTATTGTTGAGTTTTATTTTGATTGTTCGATATCAAAAATTTTAATCTAGAACCAATTTCGGTATTTGACCGTCCAATTAATTTTTAACTAAAATCATGTTTTTAATCAATGGATTATGGCAGTTGGTCTCCAACAAGTTATTTATGTAAAAGTTAGTCTTTTTGCTTTATGTTCAAATTAGACAATTTTGTCATTGTACATAATTAAAAATAACTATATATATCTGGTAGTAATAATAAATAAGTTATGATCAATTAGGGATATTATTTTTTTTCAAGAGCGGTGGGAATTTTGACCTTTTTAATTTTTTTTTTTTTTTGTCAAACAGGCCGTGTTGAGTTTTTTGCGTTTTTAACCAAAAAGTCATAAAGTCTTGGTAGCCAATTAAGGCCATAGTATCACTCTAGATTTTTATGTGCAGCATCTTCAAGAAGTTCGAATAGTTTTGAGGCGTGAACAGTTCTTTGGAACAACCAAGAGGTGTATCTTTATAATCGACCACGTTATATTCCTTGGGTATGTTATTTCTAAAGACAAAGTTTTATTTGATGAAATCAAAGTTGAAGCAGAAAGGGAGTAGCTGTAGACACCCCAATCTAACCAAGTGGTTGTGGCGTTTTAGTGTGATTGTAAAGGAAATATGTCCTTTTTTCTTTTAAAAATTTTATATAAAAGAAAAATAAAATCTTAAATCATAAAATTTAAAACCCTTTACATTTGAAAACAGAGTTGTCATTTGATTTTTAAGAAAAATCAATGAAAATAAAACTGGGCCACTGATTGATTATTTCCTTTAAAAAATAGGTTCAAGGACTAAAGTACAGAATGGAGAAAGTATTAGATAATTCATTCCGCCCAATCGCTAGGTTGGCCTCTATAAATCACCATTAGTTTTTTTTTTTAAATTTCTTAAATACATGCAAATACAGAATTCGAAAGTTAAAGGGAGAATATTCAAAATTAAATAATAAAAATACATACGTTATGTCATACTAGCATGTTTACAAGAAATAAAATCTAAACAAACAAAACAAGGATAACTAGGATATTGGATTATCTAATCATGCTGGAATTAAATCACTAAAACAAATTGAAAATTACAAAATATTAAAAATCGTAAAAACATGCTGTTGGAGTTAGACAAAGTTCATAGCTACAAGTAACAAACTTGTGGTTGCGAACATTTCAATGGCTAAGTTTGCTGTCATAATATTGAAGGTTGCGACTGCGACATTCAAATGGCACTTTTTTATTGAATTCTATTTATAGTGAATCGGGTGCAAGCATGTTGCATGTATAGTAATACTTTGATATTTCAAAAATTATTTTTAATAGAAAAGGGACCAACAATACATTTTAAACATAAGTTTAATACGAAATCATGCGATCCACAAAGTATAATGGTAAGCAAAGTCCTCATCTTGGCCTACTCACGCGAGGTAGATAGAGTGGAAAGATAAATGCCAAAATTTGCTATTATACTTGAAGAAAAACAATGTGGGCGTCTCCTTAGTGTACAGAAAGGTACTCGATTGTCGATCTCTCAGTCACTCTGAATGGTTCAGCTCTTTGAGGATGTACTGAAAAGAGTAGAAGGTCGAGGTATGTAGTGTATAAGTGTCACGCCCCCAAACTCAAGGCACGTGAACCACCCAAGAAATCTCACCAAAATTGAATGACCCACAAAAGAACCTTTAATAAAACTAATTTTATCTCCCTTATTCCTAACAAAATTATTTGAATCAAAATAATTTTTGAAAAGAGAGTTAAACCATTGAAAAGAAGACTTTCAGGGTTTCGATTTGAACGTAAAACTCACCCAAAAATGTTTTAAAATGCAGAAGATATATGGATTTCAAAATGAAAACAAAATTTGAATATTTCAAAAATTTAACCACATAAATAGACTGCTCGCTCGATATGATGACCAATCGATCGGTTTATCACTGCTTACAGTTTCTCACACATGCAGATGAGATACCGAGAGGTTGTAAAAATCGTTCGATCGGTCTGAGGTCCGATCGATTGGTTTGGCCCTGGAACAATTTTTTTTATAAGCTATTTTGAAACTCCAACCATGTGACGCCCTGTCTTTCGGGCACGTCGAGACATACATAAATATAATTAAGGAACATATTATAGCCATTCATTCATAGTTACATATGATAAGTACTACATCATTAAGAGTTCTGAACTGTTCAAAAATATATATTGATTACAGTTTCACAAAAGATTCAACAAAAATTACAATGAGCCTGTGAAAACTAAACAAAAAGAACAAAATGGTGCACATTAAATTCTTCAGCTAGTATTATCGGGATTTGTTGGCTCCCACCACTCACCTTGTTCTTCAAATCCTTCTTCTTTAGGGGCGACTTCTTCAACGAGTTCTTCCTTTTTCACCTGCGACATGAATACCATGAGCCAAAATTCAGTAGAAAAACTCTCAAAACCTCCTAACCAAACTCATAAAAAAAATTACACAACGCATGTAATAAAACACTTAATACAGTTTAAAGTCAAAAAGACAGACAAATATGACAATTAAAGAATGGTAAGCATATATAAGAACAAGTGTACAAATTTGTGATGAAATAGATGCGATGCAAGTGCCCAACCCGACATATACCTAGAATTGTAATACGAATTCCACGCCAAAAATTTCATAGTAGACTTTATGGGAGTTGATCACAAAAGCCATCGTCGCGCCTCGTTGTGAGTAGTTAAACGCTCGCCCAGGCTTCATGCCTCAGCTGTTTTACATAATGGCAACGGCGCGGGGTCCGAGCCCCCTCCTGAGCCACAAAAAATAATATTCCTACATGTAATAAATTGGTTTGTTCCATCTTAAGACTCGTGATGCCTTTACTGGTGTCAACCCAAAGTCTAAGTAACAATCAGGAATTTCAAGAGACACTTCACATTATTTAAAGTACCAAGATGAGGGGTTTAGGACTTCCACTATTGGGTTCTCTCCGAATTACCCTTCAAAACACCATGGCAATGGGGTTTATGTCTGCCATAATCGGGCTCTCTCTGGATTTATCACCTCAGTGGGATTAGATCCGCCTAATTAGGCTCTCTTTAAAATTACCCATGTGTGACCCCGACCCGTTTTATTTTAAGAAATAATTAAGTGTTAATGGGAGTAAGAATTAAAACTTGAGCTTGGTGATGTTTTGAGCTTAGGTACGTATGAAAGGTATGTTAGAGGAAAAATATGAGCTTCTAATGGATGTTTGGACAAAATATGTGAAAAATGTGTGAAGGAAAGTGACATACCTTCACTAATTTGGCCATAAC
>JAUMHN010003989.1:0-10424 GCA_032360265.1 Heliamphora ciliata | reverse complement strand
GTTCGGTCAAGAGAGAGGGAGATCAGATTTTGAGTGAGCTTGAGTGTTCATACAAAGTTTGAGAGAAGAAAGAAGAAAAAAAAGAAGAATGGTCCAAGAAAAAAAGGTCTTCGGAGACCAAAGTACATAAAGCTAAGTCCTCTAGTCAACCACCATTCTTTAAGCCCTCAAAATAAGTAAGTAAACTTCCTAAAACCCTCTCCCATTCTCTTACAAAATACCCCTCAACCCATCTCTATAAACACCGCAAAGAATAAGAAAACAAAAATTTATCAAAAAGGCATTGTATGGCCAAAATAGGGACTGTTCATGTTTAAATGGTTGTTGGACATGGTTGCATATGGCTATTTTTGAGTTTTATGGCTTGAATATGTTCTGGAGTTTTGGTTTGCATGAGTATATGATATGCATGCAAAGAAAATATAGCAAAAATGAACACAACATGAGCTAAGTTATCAAAACCCTAAATAACTTAATTTTTTGGGCTTACTAACTTTCTGGCACAAACTTTAAAACATCATAACTAATTGGAAAAAAATGATCTTAAAGTTATATTTATGTCCAGACCTAGATTTTCAAGTTCTATTTTATACAAAATTAGTTTGAAATGATTTTATTTGATAGAACTCTAGATATGTCATTTTTGCCAAAGAGTGTCACATATTGACCACTCTGAGTTTCAGACCTAAAACCCCTAAGTTAGAGTGGGAACTGAGCTTGGGTCAGAACATAAACCTTGTAGAGGACATATTTATCTTGCTTTCCACCAAAAAGAAGACAAAACTATGAAGTTTTGATAAGTAAAAACCCTTCCCAAAGTCACTATTGAGATTCAGTGACTAATAGAGCCCTCTGTCACACCTTTTTATGAGGCCAAAAACGTAAGTTTTTCATAACCAAATCCAAAAGTGGTAAACATGAAAAATGTAGCTAACATATTAAACTAAATACTGAACAAATGTCAGCCTAAAATACCCTCGAATGGTACCCCAAAGGTTTTGAGCATTCTTTATTAAAAACCTATTCTGCAGACCCTTTTTAGGTTGACTAAACTCTTTTTATAAATTGGCCAAAATCACTAACTCAAAACATGAAACTTGTATGGAATACCTTAAACTAAAACCTCAGCAAAAATCAGACATATAGCTCTTGAATTGATTTCCCAAAATCGTGGCCAACAGAGGCCCAAATTCTATATTTTTCTGTGTAAAATGCTGAACGATTTTCACTTAAGTAAAATAAATGACCCCTTTGCCCTAGAATCTAACCTTAGTGCTAAACATAAAAGTTGTAGAAATTTTTTTTATCTAATTGGTGTTCAAAAATTAAAAATTAAATATATATCTAGGAACTTCAAAATACTGTCGTAATTTTAAAATTGGCACTTGAACGATTACCCAATTTTGGCTAAGTATACGAGTAGTGTGTGACATTGTGGAATTTGAATATATGAGTTTTAAATGAATTATGTGTGTGATTGATATATGAAATTGACAATTTGATGAATAGAAACCATGCCAATAGGATCAATTCAAGTCACATAAAATATAGGTTGTGCTTCATATATTTGTACACCATGCTCATAAGTTTATAATTCCATGCAAAGCATACATAAGTCATTTTAGCTCATGTGTGATTTGTAAATAGTAGTTGCATATGTCATATCACATCATCATTGGGTTAGGTTTCGCGGGGTTCACCGTTTCGTTTTCAGAAAAGAATGAAAAATTAAGCCTCATGGTTGATACCATGATTGATGGAATTGAAATATTTGGAAATTTGGATATGTATTTGAAAAAATTATGACATTGGCTATATGCCCTGATTTATTTTGGGATGTTTTTGCCCCAAGTGCTAAATGCACCTTATTATTTATGATGTATATTTTTGGGGAAGGCGGTTCGAGTGGCGTAATAATAGGAGTTAGATTTCGCGATCCCGTGTTTAACCTTGACTTGAAAGTCGAGAGCCTGAGTGTTGACTTGTCCACGCCCTTACCGTCAGTGATGACCTTGCTAGACACTTAGTCCGCTAAATAGTCATTCCACAGCTTAAGGAACACTCTATGTCGGTTGGTTGACTTGGTCAGCGTGATCATGGAGTTTAGGATGGTTCACCTCGATTTTGGAGAACCTAGAATAACTTAAGTTAAATTGGATTAAAAAATAAAATTAGTTGTATCGCATTCATTTGCATCACGCACCTATATACTTGTTCTCATATATGTTTGCCTTACCGTAATTTGTTTGTCTCCTTGACTATAAATTGTAGTAGGTGTTATATGATATGCGTTGTGGAATATTTTATTGTGAGTTTGGTTAGAAGGTTTAGGGAGTTTGCTTCTAGACTTTAACTCATGGCATTCGTGCCACGTGTGAAGAAGAATAACCTTTTGAGAAAGTCGCACCCAAAGAAGAAAGAGGTTTTGAAGAGCAAGGTGAGTGGCAGGAACCAGCTGACCTCGATAATGCGAATTGAAGAAACTGAAGTTCACCCTTTTTGGTTCTTTTTGTTCAGTTTTCACAGGCTCATTGTAATTTTTGTTGAATTTTTTGTGAAACTGTAATCGTTATGTATTTTAATTAGTTCAAAATTCTTAATGATATAATATTTATGATCTAAATATGAATAAATTACTAGAATATTCTCCTTATCTATACTTATGTATGTCCCGACGTGCCCGAAGGACGGAGCGTCATAATAATGGTTGCCATGGTGGCCGGCCAAAGTGGCTTTGAGCTCCAAAAATCTGATTGTACTTTTTTTATTTAAATTATTGAAGGTTTAATAATGTATTTACAGTACATTATTTAGAAAAAAAGCCTAAAATAAACTTAATATATATTTTTAGTTACTGTTTCATTGAAATTAAATTAATATATTAGTTTTGAGTTTAGTTTTCTATTTTTGTAATTTAAAATTATTATGGTATCATTTAATTATTTATGTGTTGAAACACGTTAATTAAGTTTTTTGGCAACAATATGCCAAATTGACTTTTAATGAGGATTTGGTGTGCGAGGGTTTTTAACCACTTAATTTTATTCTTATAAGACTTATATTTTTTAAAATATTTGTAGTATCTTTATTTACACATTTTTAGATTATGGTGATGTTAGACTTTTTACCCTTTTCCTTGATTTTGAGTATAAAAGAATACAAAAAGCAACTTGGGCACAATTTCCAAGACTAGGCCGGCCAAGGGGATATTTTGGTCTTTTACCTTATTATTTTGTTTTTTATTCCTTATTTTAATTAAAAAGTTAGGCTAAGTTTGCGCATATGTCAATTTTGGGTCTTTAATGGAATCCCTTTTTTCTTTAAGACCAATCAGTAATTTTATTACTTTATGTGAACTTAGTATTTTTTATTTGAATTTATTATTATTTAGGGTAATTTAAAAATTCTCAAGGTTAAAAAATTTCTTTTCCATATTAGGGTATGTCTTTTGGGTTCAAATTTTAGGTTTTGTTTCCTAAGTTTTTAACCTTATCATAACATTAAGTTCTATTAATTTATTGTCGCTAACCTTGCATTCTAAACAAAAAAATTTAAATTTTTTATGTTGAAATTAATAAATCTTATAAACTTTAATGAATAATTATGATTTAATTTATGTGATTGGTACGTGATTGATTTTACTACTAATTTTAGGATAAATTACACTTACACCCCTTATATACTTCAGAAATATCAATGTCTACCTCTTTAATCACAAAAATATCACTGCACCCCATTACTTTTAAAAATGAGTAACATTTGTATCTCTTCCGTTAGTGAACCGTTTGAAATTTTTTGACGGTAGAGTAAAATATTTTTTTTCCCAAAAATGCGCTTCTAAGCCTCCTAAACCTTCCCGTTAACATTTATTAAGATTAAACTGGTTGCCGAAGCTCTTCAAGGGGCCACTGGTTGCCGAAGAAACTGATTCAAAGTAGGTTACAAGCGTGTATTTGTGGCATTCTTCTTTCAGAGCTTGTAGAGAAGAAACTGGTCAGAAGTTTGCTTCAAAGACGGATTTTCATGTAAGTTATCTTTTTTGCTTAAAATGAAGTGTGTATAGAAACGGATTTCATGTAAGTTGAAGTGTGTATAGAAATCCGTCTCTGAAACGCTAACCCATTTCTAATTTGAGAATAAATTGGTTGCCGAAGCCCTTTTTTCTTGTAAGTTATCTTTTTTGCTTCACTGTACCTCTTTGAAACTTGGAAAATGATCTGGTGTATAGAAATCATCTTTTTACTTTTTACAAATCATCATGTTGTTGTTCCATGTACATGATCTGGTGTATAGAAATTTGGAAAATGATCTTTCTTGATGTCCAAGAAAAAACTTGAGTTTTGTATTGCTTTGCCAGTAAAATTAATCAGAATTTTGTATTGCACACCAACTGTTTGATGTAATGTTGCAGTGAGGAATATGTTAATGTCTTCTAGTAATTCCATTGGCGGGCACGGTGAAGGTGGTTGTTTTCAAGATCGAAGATGCAAATGTGGAAAGAGAGCAATAATCAAAATTGAAAAAATTGAAAAAAATCCAGGGAGATTGTTCTACAAGTGCAAAGATGACAAGTGCAATTATTTTTCGTGGTTATTTGTTGCACCAACTGGAGTTAAAGACACCAATTATTATGAAAGAATGCAAACGAGCAAGGCTATACATAGAAGGACTGAAGCTGCGATAAGATTTGAAGGTGGCACATGTGATAAAAATGAAGTTGACAAGAGGTTGTTAAAGCTTGAAGCTGACCAAGGGTTTTTGAAAATTGTATTAATTGGGAGCATGTTACTTTGTAGCTTCATGATGTTGCTAATTTTTATTGTATTGCTTACGAAATGATGGTTTGTATAATTATAGGCTGGCTTTTGGTGTATTTGGACAATGTTGAAGTATGAAGTTTCGGTTGTTGGATAATGGTTTATATAATTTCAGTGTATCAAATGAAACTAAAACTTCATAGTCTAGTACAGCAATTTTAGCAATTTAGATAATCTGTTGCCATAAAAATATTGCCGCAGTACCACAGGGCTTGCGTACTAATCATCAACATATATTAACCCTGAATCTAACTCAAACTAACAAAATGTGAACTGTCCTACACATATTAACATAAAAAATTAGGAGGTTGTTAGCCTTTTGAACTGTCCTTTGTTCGAAACTATATTTTGCATATATTGGCCTAATCTAAACTAGTCATCAACATGAACTTCTGGTTTCTTTGGGGCTTGCTAATAATTTTTATTCAAAAGTCTTGTTTAGTAACTAGTATCCAGTTTTCATTTTCCCTCAAACCTTATTGCTTCTATCGTTCAAATGACATTTTAATATCTACAAATAAGTTCTATTTTTAACCACTACTTTGGAAATGATTATAATCTTAAAGTTAAAAGAAGTGGTATTGGCTGTTTTGAATGAATCTGATTTGACACTGTTATAAACTGTCCATGAGTGGTCCATTCCAGCAAGTGCATCATTCAGGTGGTCTGTCACGCCCCAAACTCCGGGCCACGTGAAACACCTATAAACAACTAAACATACATCCAACCCGAGAATACACTCTCAAAATAAATCATACATGCAGTGTATATAAACGTCAAACGGCAACATTACATGGCACCAACGCCTAAAAACAAGTTATAACATACACGTAACCAAAAGAACAAAAAGGGAAGACTACAACTCTTCCACCTCTCTAGCACCTCCTGATTAACCTGCGTAACCGGTACCTAAAGAAAAGAAAATTTCACACTGTGACCCAAGGCTCAGCAGATTCTAAACAACACATATAGTATAAGCTAAACATGCTCGATAAACGAAGTGCAGTTTTCGACTCTCTTTCAAGCCATTAAAAATAGTTTGAAAATCATTTTAGATCACGACTCAGCAGAGCCAGAAAACCATTTTCACATGTAAGGGAAAGCGAGGATAAAAACCATTTTTTGACTCATCAAAGCCCTAAAAATGATTCGAGTATTACGACTCCCGCAGGCCATTAATACAGTATTTCGACACCCGTAGGCCGATAATACAGTTTTTAAGAAAATTGGTCTATCCGTCCCAATATACAGTACATGCAATTCATGAACACGTGCCTCTTTAGGACCTCGTTTCAGCCTTCAGATATCACACACACACCCAAACCCATGCCTCATCAAGATCTCGTTTCAATCCGCCAGATATCGCACAAACACACACACACACCCGTGCCTCATCAGGATCTCGTTTCAATTCGTCAGATATCGCACACACACTGGCTTTCGCAGCCTACCTCGTACACCCACACACGAACACGTGCATCATCAACTAGGATTTACATCCACTGGATCACAGATTCATCTAATCCATTTCAAACACATATGCAAACCTAAACCAAGGTTTAAAGCATATAACCATATATCAACACGACGTTCCACAAACCACGTCACATGCCTATAAAACTCTAGATTTTAAAGCATAAACCAGTTACACATAACGATATCACCTTATGTAATTCACTTACATATTTCGTACATAATAAACAGTTATAAATATGCATATAACCACATAAAACCACATCACGACACCACTAGTCAAAATCGACATCCACTCACGGGGAAAACCCACACGATCACTACTGGCCCAAACACTCCCAACACGGCCATCACAGACCCACGACGCTCACCCACGCCAACACAAACCCAACATCAAACTACGCACCTACCGGTGCATCAACAAACTGTACCCACCATGCACATCACCCACAAGGGCACCACACAAACGCACACCCGAGGCCATGACACGACCCCCGAAACCACCACACAACCAACAAAATCTCAAAAGGGATCCAAAGGTATTTGAATCAACTAATTCCCATAAATTAATCAATTGAATACCAAAGGACACCAATCGGAAACCAAAATCCAACCACAGAACCATCATCACACACCCCAGCACTTCAGTCGACCAAACCCTACCCCTAGTCGACCGAACACTCTAGTGGAAAACCACAAAACGCCAAAACACACGGTTCAAGGGACCGAACCCCTCGGTTCAGTCGACCGAACCCAAGATCTAAACTTCAGTCAATCGAACCCCATGGTTTAGTCAACCGAACCACGGCAGAAACCGTTTTCGAGCTATGGTATTCTACAACCAAACCCCGATTCAAAGCCTCCGAACTCCAAACCAACATCCGTGAACATCCGCACACCTAGGCCTAACACCGAGACCTCAAAAAAAACTCCCGACACCCGATTCCATTCACAGAAATCGCCGTAAAAAAGTTTTAAACCCAAAAACTCAACTTTGAAACAAACGCAGATTTACAGCAATTTACCCATTAAAAACACCCGCTTTTACCCATAGCACCCTTATACAGCACTAGGGTCTAGAATCTTACCTCGGTGAGTTCAAAACTCGACGCCTCAAACCACATGCAAACTCGAGCTTTGCCGGAATCAAATTCAGACCAGATGGTTGCGTAGCCCACGACGCCGAAAGCAAAGATCCGCTGTTGAATCGCTGAAAATCGAGCCCCGGGCCCCCAAGAACATAGAGAGAAGACAGAGAGAAAAACGAAAAACTTAGGAGTTAAGTTTTGAAAAATATCTTTTCAAAATATCTAACTCCAGATATTTATAGATTTCCAAAATATCTTTTTTTGAAAATTTTCAAAATTCGCGCCACAGCGGCCCACGGCCCCGGGAACCTACCCCGCATGCATATCTAAGCCCGATCATGCATCAAAAGTAGTAAAAACATGCTCGAATGAAAACACGTAACACGCGTCGAAAAACTCCGAAAAAGAAAATGGGCCAGGGTCTCACAACTCTACCCCCTTAAAGAAATTTCACCCCCGAAATTCAACTCAATGTTAAAGAGACCACCACATCGATCAAAATCGACACAGGCACACGAGATGGCCAGCCAAACCATTCCTAGGATATAGTTAAACAAGGTCCGGCATCCTAGACAATGGCCAACTATCTCAAGGACTCGGGATCTACAACACTCCCAACCTCACATCCTCACCAACCACTGCCTCAACACAGCACACCATCCATGGGATCCATAACCAACCCCAAACAGATGCAATGAAGAATCTATCCCGTAACCTGCATGCTCAGAAAGTACCTCTGCTCGCTAAAGGCATATCAGCATCCTCCGGCACGACCGGTGCCCTAGATGAACCGCGAGCTGCAAGAGAATACACTCGGGGCAACCCCACTCTATTTTGTCCGCCATAACTTGGTGCTGTCGGCTGCCGCACCGACTGAACGGATGTGCTCCCACCTGCCATCCGGGAAGTCTATACTGTGGAAGGCTACTGTCGACCCTACACATAGGAACCCACTGGTGTGTCCTCCCTGCTTGGCTCACTACCTCCCTGGGAACAATTCCTACGAATATGTCCGGACTGTCCACACCCATAGCAAACTGGTGGTTCCCTCCCCTGCGGCTGCACTGGAACTGAACTCTGGGATGGTCTCGGCTGTAAACAATCAGCAGCACGATGCCCCGGCTATCTGCATCGATAACAGGTCAACTCTCGCTGCTCTGGCCTCCTAGACGTAGCCACAGATGGTGATGGTGCTGAAAATTGCTGTGATCCAGATGGATAGAAACTGGGACTTGAGGACCTCTGCCTCTTACTGGAATGCCCAGTTGTTTGCGCCTCTACTCCACCCTGTGATGTCCTGGCCTCCCTCGAAGCTCGAGTCTCAGCCAAAGCATTCTCAACGCTCGCTGCCACCTCTACCAGCTGTCTAAACACACGATATCCCATCACAGCTACTGGCTCCTTGATCGCCGGCCTCAAGCCCCGCTCAAACCTCATCGAAAGCAACTCATTTGTGCACTCCACCTCGGGTGCAAATCGAGACAAGCTCGTAAACCTAGCCTCGTACTGCATGATATCCATGGCCCCCTGGGTAAAAGAATAGAACTCCTCCCTGCATAATTCCCTCCTCGAAGCTGGGAAATATCTCTCTAGAAAGAATCGTGTAAAAGCTGCCCATGTGGCCCCCACTGTAGTCCTGGCATATCTCCACCACTAATGAGCATCGCCTCTCAGCTGAAAGGTGGCAAAAGAAACTCGCAACTCATCCTCCATGATCTGCAATGTGTCTAGGATCCAAGTCGTCAACTCCAACCACTCTGTCGCCAAAAGAGGATTAGGATCTCCTGCAAAGGTAGGTGGATCCATGCGCCTGAACTCCCGCATTGCAACTGTAGCCCTCGCCCCAGGCACCCTCTCCCTAACAGACTCACCCCTAGCAACCAGCTGCTGGATAGAACCAACCAACACATGCAATAGCTCCGTCACGTCCACCAGTCCCTGGGGAGCATTAGCATCCTCAGCGTCAGGGATAGGAATATCCCATCGCCCTCTCCTCGCAGACATCGCGCCTACATGAAAGCGAAACAATACATAAGACGCAGCACATGGCATGAATATAAACGCTAAACACTTAGATGCTATCACATAGCCACATAGGTTCATGCTAAATAACACCACATATACCGATGAGAACCAACAAGAATGACTCGTCAATTTGGATAACCTACTCAGACTCTCTGATAGAAATCACGTCAGCTAAACGCGTTTCTAACTTGGCTCCCAAGTTTGTTAATCCAAACGCCCAAAGGCAAGACTATCACTCCTAAGATTCAACTCCCATGCTCACGTATACACTTCGTTCATGTATGACTCGCATGCTATCATGTTCATGTTATCAAAGCATCTAAACACATGCAGTAGAGCACACGCAATCAACCTCACACGGTGACGCAACCTTTTCCCACGGCTCATAGGTATTCGAACCCAGAGCTCTAATACCAAGTTGTCACGCCCCAAAACTCCGGGCCACGTGAAACACCCATAAACAACCAAACATACACCCAATCCGAGAATACACTCTCAAAATAAATCATACATGCAGTATATATAAATCCCAAACGGCAACATTACACGGCACCAACACCTGAAAACATGTTATAACATACATGTAACCAAAAGAACAAAAAGGGAAGACTACAACTCTTCCACCTCTTCAGCACCTCCTGATCAACTTGCGTGATCGGTACCTGAAGAAAAATAAATCCCACACCGTGAGCCAAGGCTCAACAAATTCTAAACAACACATACAATATAAGCTAAACATGCTCGATAAACGAAGTGCAGTTTTCGACTCTCTTTCAAGCCATTAAAAACAGTTTGAAAACCGTTTTAGATCACGACTCAGCAGAGCCAGAAAACCATTTTCACATGCAAGAAAAAACAAGGATAAAAATTATTTTTTGACTCATCAGGGCCCTGAAAACGATTCGAGTATTACGACTCCCGCAGGCCGTTAATACAGTATTTCGACTCCCGTAGGTCGATAATACAGTTTTTAAGAAAATTGGTCTATCCGTCCCAATATGCAGTACATGCAATCCATGAA
>JAUMHN010003979.1:0-10424 GCA_032360265.1 Heliamphora ciliata | reverse complement strand
GAAAATTACAATGTGCTAAGTGTGAGTGAGAAAGAATTAACAATTAAAGAAGTAAAGAAAACAATTAAATTATATGAGATAAACAAGATTAACTTATACAAATGGAAAGAACATGCAAATTAAAATTGAATTTTTACCCGGTTACTCCAAGAGAGAGGAAATGGAGTTAGAAAGACCGGAAACCCAAACAAAGTACCAGAATCGTGGAATCCTCAGATTGAGGAATGTGCTTCAATCCTCGGGTGCTGATTCCCAGCTAAGACTCCAAATATAGGTATTGGGGGTTTGGGACTCGGTATTTCGGCAGGATTTCGGCATCGGGGCTTGGGATCACTAGATGTATCGACATAATCTCTCTTACTCAAAATTCGTACTGAAAACGTACGCTAAGGTACAGTATTTATAGAATTATTCAACCAATGAGGTGTTGCCACGTTTTGGGACACGTCAAGCAATTTGGAGTTGGTGGTCGCCATGATGCAAGTTGGCGATCGCCATGTTTTTGAAAGTTTCCACAAAGTTCTACGGCGGTCGCCACAATGGAAGTTGGCGGTCGCCACTTTTGGCTAGGGTTTTTACAAAGTTCTATTGCGGTCGCCACAATGCAAGCTGGCGGTCGCCTTACTTGGGCAGCAAATTTCGATGGCTTGATAAAATATCATTGGTTCAAAGGTTTCGGGTTCAAATACCGAACTTAGATCACTTCTCGTGGATTGTATCGAGGCACTATTCCACCTGTTTTCATCATCGAATTCGCCTAAGATTAAACGGGGTCAAATTGGGGTGTCTACACCCACTGCCCCTCACTCCTGGCTGTCTTACTGATTGAGCTGAAGTGGCACCTCCAGCTGTCCTCATGGACTTGTCCCCGACTGTTGCTACAACTGACCATAGCTCTGTCGTCCCTACGATACCTCTACCCGATGTGTTCTAGTAGCACCCTGAAAACTTCCTCCCTGAGGGCAATCTCGTTGTAAGTGGTCCATCTTGCCACACTGAAAACATGAGAACGGGGTCCTCCCTTGAGTTTGATTTTGTAGCGGCTGTCCCCTCTGCTGACAATCCTTCGCACGGTGCCCCGGTTGCCTGCACGAGTAGCATACTAACTCCCAATGTTCAAAACATCCAGACGAATCCATTAATGGTGCCGGTATCGACCGTGGCTGAGATTGCGATCTCATGGGATAAGAACTCGATCCCCCTGACTTCTGCCTCTTCACCTAACATCCTTCAGACTGAGCACCGGAAACCCCCTGGTGCGACTTGCTCTCCCTAAGCTTGCGGCTTTCTGCCATTGCATTCTCCACTCGAATGGCGGCCTCTACAATCTCGGTGTATTCTCGAAAACCCAACGCTGCAATCCGATCCTTAATCGAGGGTCGAAGGCCTCGTTCAAACCTCTTAGTGCGCAGTTCGTCCGTCGATACCATTTTGGGTGCGTACCGGGACAAGTTTGCGAACTTAGCTTCATATTGAACCACGGTGAGCTTCCTCTGAACAAGAGAAAGGAATTCCTCTCGATACACATCTATCTCTAAAAGAACAAGGAAAATACTTTTCCAAAAAGACTCTAGTGAAGGCCGTCCATGTCCCATCCATGGTGGTCTCAGCAAACTTCCACCACTCTCTCGCATCTTCTCGGAGCTGGAATGCCGCCAACCTGATGCGCAACTCGTCCTCTCCAATCTCTAGGGTATCCAATATGGCTGTGGTTACCTCCAACCATTTTGTAGCAACTTTGGGGTCCGGCTCCCCATAAAAAGTTAGAGGATCCAACCACCAAAATTCTCTCATCGCTACAGAGGCTCGAGGCTCAGGTGCCCTTACTCTGGCCCTAGTTGCCTCGGCCATTGTCCTCATTGTAGCTAGCATTTCTTGAACCACATCAACACTGCCCATTTACTCCTGCGGGCCATGAGCATCCCCTTCTTCTGGAACTTGGGCAAACGCACGACACCGGCCCCTTCCACGCCTCAACAACATCACTCTACGAATAAGAAGAACAAAGAAGGATATCAAAACAAGGTTGACAACAACTCATCTATCACTGATAACATCAATACACTTTGCACAACACCTAACGAGGGGAACTAGTCAGACGCGTCAACCCGGTTAACTCTGGATTTCTAGTTAGAATGGACGTTGGCCAAACGCCTTTCTAACCCGAACCCCAAACCAGTCGACCGGTCGCCCAAGGGCGAGTCACGTCATCCTAAAGTCCAACCTCCATACCCAAATACCACATAGCATGCAAATGACAAGTTATTCTCATGGTATTATATGTTAACAAACCAGGTCATAAATGTCACACATCAATGCAAACTCTCATGTAGTGAATTAACCACCCCCACGGTTCCTAGGTATTCAAACCTACAACTTTGATACCAATCTATAACGCCCGACTAAGAAATGTACATCAACTCAACCTACAACACCCAGCCAAGTCTGCTCAAGCGGACACCTCACCACTCAAGCGGTGCCATGCCCGAGAGGTTTTGTCCAAAAACTGTGAAAAACATCTTTATTTTGAAAAAGGATTTTGCATGGCTATTCTCATTAGATTTGATTTAAATAAGAAAAACTGAAAGATAAGAGCATACATATGATAAAGAGGGAGAGATTCTACACCATTATCCAAAATCATCCTTCAAAAGATTGAGACATCCAGTCCAATCAAAACGACAGCGACCTTACATGCATGCAATCCATGAATAGATGACCCTAAGGTCTTACAACAAGGAATTCTAGATCATAATTACAACCTTTCGAGAGTTTCAAAAAAAACAAAGTATATCTTTACAATAACATTACTCCATTACTCTATTACTCCATGATAAAATATCGATCTAAAGATTAATCAACCCAAAAGAGAGCCATCGGCCATGAGTCTTACTCCAAGGTCTTCTTTCCGCTTCCACATGAAATGTTGTTCAAACAACATGAGCCGAAGCTCGTGGGAACAAGACTAACATTGAATAGATGCATGACATGCGAAGATGGTTATGCAGGATGCACATGTAAGTTTATTCAATCCCATATCATTGTTCTAAAATAAATTCTCCAAGCATAACCGGGTTTTTATATAAATGACTTGTCATTGCTTAGTGCCCTTAGTGCCCATGAACCCGCTTAGTAAGCCCAAAGAATCTAACTCATTTATCATCTACAATTTTCTATTAATCCAATACATGTCATCGTTTCATCACATTTTATGTCCAAGTTTTGCTAACTCATTTAACACAACACACACACACGCACCCCTTGTGCCCACATTTCGCATTTTTTCATCTCATGGTTCAAAATCATAGGTACCAACATCGAACGAGCTATAGACTCCCGTAACATTACACTCAACCCGGCCACATAGGCCCTATGATGTAATGAAACGTGCTATACCCCAACACGACTACGTCCTTTCCCAGTGCACTAGCTGGCGGGCAGAGAACCCAAGCTGCACAGTTTTTTGGACTTTCATCGTGGAGCAACTCGTGCCCAACTTTAAACGATCTGAAGATCCACAAATCGGTCCTTTTCTTTCCCCTTTGAAAATACCACAACACAACACATGCACGTGAGTCCAACGCAAATGGTTCCTCTAACCAAACCCATGTCACCACACACCTCAACTATTCATATTTTCATTGTTTTAGAACTTAAACCCGAATCAATTGTTCTAGTAATTACAATATCACAAATTCCTCAGTTTCACCTAACAAAACCCATAATTCATGGCATGACATCAACATGTGTCACGTAAATATACAGGTTATATTTACAATAGGTTATTAAAACCTTCAATTAGATCAATGCTCATATCAATTTCTAGAATCGGGTTTTTAAACCCAAAACCCCCAAAATTTCATGATTTTAACCCAAGACTCAAACCCTAATTCCTTATTTTTGCAATTCAATTGCATACAATAAGGATATCAAGAAAAGAACATGTTCAATCCCTCATAATTTCAAGATTTTGTCTCCATTACCACCAACTCAAACTTAGGGTTTTGAAAACATGGTTTTTAAGCTTTTATATCTAAGAGCTAGAAAATTTCAACACATATCACCACAATATTCAACAAAAGTCTTAGATCCTACCTTAGGATTGTTAAATCCACAAGAGAAAGCCGCAGACGAGTTCCAATCGCTAGAACCTCCAAAGCCAAGATCCGATCTCCAACAACAAACAATCGGGATGGACGGGTGAGATCTCATAAGGAAAAGATCCAAACAACTCCCAAAATCTAACTGTAACTCTCACTTAGGCATTAGAGAGAGAGAGACATGAAAAGAATGAAAGATAAAGGCTCCCCGTGACTTTTTAAATTATCTGCCCTGCGACAGTCCGCTTGAGTGGCCAGACCTTCGCTCAAGCGGTCAACCTGGACTGCGACCAATTGCACCAAACCAAACACTCACAAAACATCATCTAAATACGTTCTCCTACGTAAATCCATTCTCAATCATCATTAACGAACACATACAAGCTCAAAAATTAATTCTCGCACATGTTTTACACACCCAAACATCTCCACTAAAGATGATATAATCGTTTTCATTAATGCTTAGAAAATAACAAGGGTCCAGATCCCTAAACAAACAAAGAAAGAAAAGTCATAACTACGGTCCTAAGGGTCATCCAACTTGAGTATCATTTCTAAACATGCTACACGTATTGTTTGAGTAAAGAAAAGCGAAAAACATGCAATGAAAGGTCAAACAAAACAAGAAAGGCCTAGGGATAATGCAATACAGCTTGTGTCTCTAGCATGCTATATACAAATTGTATAGAAAGAACAGAAGGGATTCGAATACTATTTTTAAGCTATTGGACATGCAGAAAACTCATGGCTGTAGCAACTAATGTTGCGGTAGTGACAATATAAGTCTCAGATGGATATGCCAAATAGAACAGAGACCACAACCCACTTCATCAAGGCTGGATCTACTGTTCATTAACCTAACAACAACATAGATCTTGACACAGATTGCATAAAAATATTAAAAATAGATAACGGAAGACTTTAAACATAGTTTTCGTGCTACTGGTCTCATAACAAGTTCACGACCGTAATAACAAAATATTGCTACCGTGACAAAAATGAAAGGAAAAGAAGTGGCCAAGAGCAAATATGTAGCGGCCGTAATATTATGGTCAATATATCTGAAGGCCATAATAACCGAAGGTTGGGGCCAAAAGGTTTTTAAAACCACATAAACATTCCTAAGTGTCCAGTGTGCCAGTGAATACAAAAATAGATTGAAATATACTGTCCTAAGCAGTATAGCAAGTTACAAACATACTATTTAGAAAAAGAAACTTATATGAACACGCATTGATTGAAATGAATAAAATAGAGAGAAACAATCTATGGAAACCGTAACCATGACACCTTTGGGAGAGAGAAGATGAGGGTTTAAAGAAGCATCATAGTTATCCTAAGGTTACCTCGTGTAGATAACCATCTCGAATCTCCTCTCGACGGTAGAAGACGAGAATCCCTATGAAATCTGTGCTCCGATAGTCTTACCAATGCAAGCAAAGTCACGAACGAGGTCCAGGAGTATCGGGAATATAAGTATTAGGTGTATCATAATATCGTGTAGGAATCCAAGTCGTCCAAGTATCGGTGTCTAGGTGAGTCTCTTCTCGATTTCTATGGAAATGACTGTCGGACGCAAAACTGTCAAGATCATTACTTTTGTAAACGATTTTTTGATAAAAATAACTAGACAGGCAATTACTAAAATGGGCTCCAGATAAAATTTTGATGTCGAACGATCAAAATTAAAATCCGTGCCACCACAATAAATTTAGAAGAATACCTTTTTAGGTTGATTCTCTATCTATGAACCTTTTTTTTCCTGAGTTGAAGTTCCCGTCAGACCTTCTATTGTATTCTCTTATACGATTCCCGAATGTAGTGTGGGCTACGATCCTTCAAGAACTCATACCGACAGAACCTGGTCAACCTAAGTCTTGAAGATAAGTTATGGATTTGGCTCATCCTACCTTGTAAATTTATGGAGTTATAGCAGAGACCTATGGAGTAATTATGACAAAAACTTCTATTGTAATCTAGATACGTATCTAGCTATTTTTGCAATTAAGCATACCTCTTAGCGGTATCTGTAATTATGAAAACCTCGCAAAGATTTTTACAATTTTCATAAATCACTAAATCACAATTCACACCACAAAAGAACTGCAATTGCACTTTAAGCCATAATCTCAAGACCATCTTGCATTGAGCTCCTGTTATTAAATGCTTAACTCATCTTCCCACATTAAGATTTCTGATACCAGCCAATTAAATTTCATTATTGATAATTTAATTTAATTAGCATCTTTAAAATTTCTTAAGCCTTTCCACTTATCTTATTTGACCGCCGAATAAGCAAATCTACCTGCAGGGTTTAGTCTAGTCAAAACTTATAAGCTTTCTTAAGGGGATATCGTCAATCTCGATCATTCGAGACGTGAATTCGGTCAATAATTAATATTCACCATATAATTATTATCGTTATTCAACTCATAGGGAATATAGACCAATATAAAATCGCACACTTTAATGAATCAAAACAATGAATATTTAATATACGCAAATAATAATTATTTCAAGATTAAAAGCATAAGCACTCTAATAATAGCCTTCTTGTGTGAATTAATTTATATAGTTAGTATAAAATTAATTACCCCAATGTGACCCGTTTAATACACACAATGTCAACTAGCACAAAGAGTCGGAACAATAGACGATGCTATTATCTATTCCCCATAACCAAGACAAGCCTACTAAAATTATGTACTACAGTCGTACTGATGGTACGTCCATTTTCATCTAAACTGTAAACAAATACTTATATTCTGTAAAAATATAAAATCTAGTCTTTTGTATGCAACTCATACTCTACATACCAGATTAAATACTGTACAAAATAAAACACATCTATGCATAACATTAAGAAAATGATATTGCATACATTGCTCATTAAAATTCTCATAAAATAGAAAATTAATTTTATTAAAATAAAATTAAATATTAAAACCAAAATAAAAACATAGTTTTTAGTATAAACCCTAACAATCTCCCACTCTTACTCAAAACCATACTGTCATATATCTGACTCTTATACTCTCTACATGACTATCAAAAGTATTAGCCGGTAATCTATTTGTAAAAGGATCTGCAAGGTTGTCTCCTAATGCAATCTTGGTCACTGCAATATCACCTCTTAGTACAATTTCTCGTATCAGGTGATACTTACGCCCAATGTGCTTTCCTTTCTTGTGGACTCTTGGTTCCATCGAGTTTACAACCGCTCCGCTATTATCACAATAAAGTGTAATAGCAGACTTAACTGAAGGAACCTCATCCAAATCAAATAGGAAGTTCCTGAGCCAAACGACCTCCTTGGCTGCTTCATAAGCTGCCACGTACTTGGTCTCCATACTGGAATCAATAATGCAAGACTGCTTAATACGCCTCCAACTAATAGCTCTACCTCCTAAGGTAAACACATATCCTGAGGTAGACTTACGAGAATCTTTATCTGACGAAAAATCTGAGTTTGTGTACCATAAAAGTACTAGACTGTTTACATATAAAATAATATATAATCCTTAGTCCTTTTCGGGTACTTGATTATATTTTTTACCACAATTCAATGCTCTTACTCTGGTTAACACTGATATCTCCTAACCATGTCAATGGCAAAGCAGATGTCGAGTCTAGTGCAAAACATAAGATACATTAGGCTTCCTACTGCCGAAGCATAAGAAATCGCCTTCATCTTTTCTATCTCATCAGGTGTCTTAGGACACTGATCCTTAGATAGAGTGACTTCATACCTGAAAGGGAGAAACCCTTTCTTGAAATCCTACATGCTAAAATGTACAAGAATATCATCGATATATTTTGCTTGTGATAAGCCCAACATCCTTTATTTTTGATCTCGCACAAGCTTGATTCTAATGATGTAATTAGCTTCTCTCAAGTCCTTCATATCGAATTACTCAGATTACCATATTTTTACCGTAGATAATGCCCCTACATCATTTTCGATGAGCAACATATCATTTACATAAAGTACTAGAATGATCACCACGCTTCCGTCACGATTCTTGTACACACAGGACTCATATGGACTCTTGATCAAAATTATAAGACTTTATAGCTTGATCAAACCGAGTATTTCAAGACCTTGATGCCAGCTTAAGTCCATAAATAGATCTGTTAAGCTTGCACAATATGTGATCCTGGCACTTTGCCATGAAGCCATCTGGTTGTACCATATAGATATACTCATCAAGACTTCCATTAAGGAAAGTTGTCTTGACATCTATTTGTCAAATCTCATAATCAAAATGAGCAGCAATGGATAAGAGAATCCAAATAGACTTAAGCATGGTTACCGACGAAAATATTTCCTTATAATCAATCCCTTCTTTCTGAGTAAACTCTTTTGCAACAAGCCTAGATTTGAAGGTTTCAACCTTCCCGTTTGCTCCTATCTTTCTCTTATAGATCCACTTGCATCTAATGGATTTTATCCCTTCGGGTGGTTCTACCAGTTCCCAGACCTGATTTGAATTCATAGATTTCATCTCTAAATTCATATCATTTTGCCAAAGATCTGCATCTTCATCTTCAAGTGCGTCATTGTAGTTACAGAGTTAGATGTCTAGTTCTACGAGGACCCTGTCAAAACACTCTCCCTAGAACATATACTGATCATGTGACACCCCCTCCTCCGAGCAGGTCGGGACATATATAAATATAGATAAGGGGAATATTCTAACCATTTATTCATATTTAGATATCATAAATATTAAATCATGAAGAGTTTGAAACTGATTTAAAGTACATAACGATTACAGTTTCACCAGAAAATTTAATAAAATCACAATATGCCCGTGGAAACTGAACAAAAAGAACAAAAGTTAAAAAAAATTCAATTCTTCAGCTGGCATTATCGAGGTCCGCTGGCTTCTACCACTCGCTCTGTTCTTTAATTCCGTCTTCTTCTTTGGGGGCGACATTATCAAAAAACTCATCACTCCCACCTGTGACACAAATGCCAAGTGCCAAAACCCATAAACAAATTTCCTAAACCGTCTAACAAACTCACAATAAAATATTCTACAATACATATCATATAATACCCAATACAATTTAGGCCAAAAAGACAAACAATTAAACATTTTCAATAGGGTAAGCATATAAGAGAACATTTATACAAGTGCGTGATGCAAATGAATGCGATGCAACCAATTTTATTTTCTAACCCAATTTAAACTTAAGTTATTCTAAGCTCTCCCAAACCGAGGTGAACCATGCTAAACCCCATGATCCCAATCACACTAACTAAGTCTACCGACCGGCAAAAAGCGTTTCTTAAGTCGTGGGATGACTACGTAGCAGACTAAGTGTCTAGCGGGATCATTACTGACGGCAAGGGCGTGGACAAGTAACACTCAAGCTCTTGAATCTCAAGTTAAGGTCAAATACGGGATCACGAAATCTAACTCTTATTATTATGCCACCCAAACTACCTTCACCAAAATATACATCATAAATAATAAGGTTGATTTAGCACTTGAGGCAAAACAATCCCAAAACAAATCAGGACATATAGCCAATATCACAATCAGGGCATTTAGCTAATATCACAATATTCTAATTCCATCAATCACGGTACCAACCTTAAGGTTCAATTTTCATTCTTTCTTAAAACAAAATGGTGAACCCCGTAAAATCCAACCCAATGGTGATGTGATACGATATATGCCACTGTTATTTACAATTTACATGTATAAATTGATCATTGCGTGAGCTAAAATGAAATATGTTTTCTTTGCAAGGAGTTCTAAACTTATGAGCATGGTGTATAAGTATATAAAGTACAAGCGATAATTCACGAGACTTAAATTTAACCTAGTGGCATGGATTCTATTCTTCAAATTATCATTTTCATACACAAATCATTCACATAATTCATTTAAAGTCCATATATTCAAATTTCACAATGCGACACATTACTTATACACTTAGCAAAAATTGGGTAATTATTCAAGCGCCAATTTAAAAATTACAATAGTGTTTTGAGGTAGCTAGGCGTGGATTTAATTTCTAATTTTTGAGAACCAATTAAATAAAAATATTTTCCATGTTTAGCTGTGAGACCCTAACCCGTTTTATTTTTCAGTGTTTTCAGACGTACCTTATGTGTTTCCGTTGCAGCATGATTTTACTGCTTTTGATGCGTGATCGGGCTAAGATATGCATGCGGGTGAGCATCGTGGGTCTGTGATGACCGTGTTGGGTGTGTTTAGGCCAGTGATGGTCGTGTGGGTTGTCCCCGTGAGTGGATGTCGATTTTGACTGGTGGTGTCGTGATGTGATTTTATATGGTCACGTGCATAT
>JAUMHN010003968.1:0-10424 GCA_032360265.1 Heliamphora ciliata | reverse complement strand
GCGGACTATCGGGAAATGCCTGGATAATTCTAGAACATTGGAGAAAAGTTGAGAGTATGTATATATATATTGAGCTCCCATCCAGCTACGTGAGATACCCCTCATTTCTCTTCTCCTCCTCTTCTCCGCTTCTTCTTTTTAGAGAGAGAAAACCATGTCCCTCCTAAAAACCTAACCCTCCACCATGAAAATTGAAAGATTGAAGCTAGATTAGGAAGAAGCAATGATGGAAATCAAGCTTTGGAGGAAAGAGATGGAAGATGGAGCACCAAGGAGCCAAGATCTATCAACATCAAAACCCTAAGAGGGAGAAATTGAAGAAATTCCAAGCTTTTGGGCAAATCCAAGGTACGATCTGGATTCTCTCATATGTTTGATATGATTTGGGTTGATATTTTACTTACATGAGTAAAGATCTAGTTAGTTTCATATGAGATGTGAAGAATTTGAGAGGTGTGTTTAAGTTGAGTTGGGTTTCATGAAAAAGGGGGTTTTTGAGAAGTAATTAACCATGGTGTTTGAAGATTTGTGGTATAAAAAGTATTTATGAGACTTCTAATTCAATGATTAGGGTTTGAAATTGGAAATTTGAAGAATAATTGTGAAGAAAATGTATATTAGGGCTTGAAACTCAAAACAGGGGCAAATCTAGGGTTTTCTTGGGCACCAGAGCGCTCGAGCGGAGCCCTGTTCGCTCGAGCGCTCAACTAAGCAGAGAGTTGGGCGCTCGAGCGCCCGATGTCCGCTCGAGCAGACTGACTGCGCAGGGCTAACTTTGTTCGATCATATCTCCCTCATTCGGACTCCGAATTGGGTCGTTCTTGTATTCAAATAGAAGCCCCGAAATCCTCTTTCCAACAAGACTACTCTCATAAAAAAATTTTTTTAGAAAAAGTTATGATTAAAAAAGTGAGAGTATATCAAATTTTCTTAATAATTTTTCACCTAATTTTGGTCAAGTGCTTTGAAAAAGTATATTTTCATCAATATAGAACTTTTTCATCGAATTTTCTATCTCTTGGACTATGAATATTCCTACTTTACTACACTTGGGTTGGGATTCTAGTATCATACCGATTGGAGGTGTTGCGATGAAAATAAGTATTGACATGTGACGAAGGTTTTAAGAACTAGTATGAGCATGGGTAATTGTGGACTATGTTGTGCCATGGTTATCATTTAAGAGTTTATGTTTTGGAGAGAAAACATGAATTTTAATTTGTACATGTATATGTATATGATGGGTGGATTCCATTTGTTTCAAATGACACGATCATATAGGAGTTAATTATGCGTTGGCATTTCATGGAGTTGATAATTGGAATGTGATTATGAGAAATTATGTGTTTAAATTTATGATGGCATTTGAATTGAAAGAAAGAATGGAATGTTAAAATAAGACTTGATTGGAAATGAAATGAGAAGTTGAAATGTAAAAATTGAAAAGAGGTATTATGAGAAAATATTTGGGGAGAGGAACTAGTTGTAGGTTGGACTCCCCGACTTTTTTGAAAAATGAACAAATATTGAACCGTATGGATTAATGTGGATTAAGTTGGCCTGGCGGGTCCGCGGTAAAAGACCGAAAACTTGTGCAAGATGGGGATCACGTGCCCACGGGTTAGCCCCCGAAACGTGGTGTTGTATTGTGGTGAGTTATAGAATTATCTATTAACCAATGGCTTTGCGTAGCCAATTGGGATAATAGGGAGGGGTTTCTATAAGCTGTACCCGATATCGGTTCATTAATTGTGATAAATTAATTGTGATACGATTTTGTGATAAAACGATTTTGTGATAAATCGGATAATGAAAGTGTGACACGATTTTTGTGAAAAATCGGATAATGAAATAACGATGTGGATAATATGGAAGAATAAATGGGAACAACTCGGCGTGTGTGGGTGTGTGCGTGTGAAGAAATTATGAAAATTGGTGAAAATTTTCATTTTCCTTCGGTTGCACCCATTACACCTCACAAATCATGCATCATCTATGAGTTAGTCTATATCCTACGAGCTTCGGCTCATGCATGTTTACTAAACCATGTTAGGTTCTGAAGACCAGGGACGATACCAGGGGAAGGGATGCTTTGGAAAAGACTAGAAGGAAAACTTTGTGCTTGTTTATATTCTTGCATTATGGTTGTATATAAACTGAAATGGAGGATTGTAATTAAAGATATTATGATTGTAAATAAATTTTTGAGAGTTCAAGCATGTGATTGTAATTTTATACGCATGAGGATATGGTTATTGTTGAAAACTTTTATTTCTTTTAAATTCAATTTGAGTTCAACTCACTAATGAAACAAATATCTAAGTGGGTAATTTCTTATATGACTCGATTTGGGTTTTGTTCACGGGTCCCCGGGGGTTCGGGGGGTGACAGTGATGCTCCTATGTCAATGAGAACACTAGCCCATGATCTAAAGACTAGAAGAGTACCTTTGATCATGGCTGGAGTTGCTGCAGCATCAGGTCCAACTGGTGCCTTGAAAGCACCGGGATCAGCAAGAACATAAGACCTGGCCTGCGACAGTCTGGTCTGCCCATCATAACCCTGAGTTGATGGTTACCTCACTGAATGAGCTGAAGCACCTCCTTCCGCAAACCTAGAAGTCTGAGCCCTAGGCTGCTGCGAAGCCTGTCGCCTCTGTACAGATGAAGCAACCGATGCTCTTGTGGCGCCCTAGATATTCCCCTCTCTGGGACAGTGTCTGCGAAAGTGCCCGGACTGACTACACCCAAAATAGATAGGTGGGCTTCTCGCCTGTGACTGGACGGGCGTTGAACTCTGAGCCTGACCCTTCTGCAGGCACTCAACTGAACGATGCCCCGGCTGGTCGCATCTATAACAGATCAACCCTCTCTGCTCTGGCCCTCCAATCGAGGCCACTGAAAGTGTAGGTGCAGACAGCTATGGCTGGTACGATCCAGCAAAATGAGAACTAGGTCCAGACGACCTCCGGCGCTTGTTCCTGCGCCCCTGAGACTGTGTATCTCCACTGCCCTGCTGGTTCTTACCCTCTTTGACCCTGCGGCTATTTGCCAACGAGTTCTCTACCCGGATCGTTGCTTCCACCAGTTTGATGTACACCTCGACATCCAGAGCTGCAACCCTATCCTTGATAGTGGGTCGAAGTCCTCTCTCAAACCTCGGAGTGCGCAACTCCTCTGTCGATACCATCTCTAATGCGAATCGCGACAGATTCGCGAACTTGGCCTCATACTGGACCACAGCCAGATTCCCCTGAACAAGGGAGAGGAACTCCTCTCGGTAAGTATCCCTCAAAGATCTCGGGAAATACTTCTCCAAGAAGACTCTTGTGAAGGCAGCCAACGTATCATCTACAATGGTCTTAGCAAACTTTCACCACTCTCTCGCATCTTCTCGAAGTTGGAACGCCACCAATTTTATGCGCAGAGCATCCTCATCGATATCCAAAGTATTGAAGATCGACGTGGTCACTTCCAACCACTCAGTAGCCACCTTGGGGTCCGGCTCCCCAACAAAGGTTAGAGGATCCAACCGCTGAAACTCCCTCATGACCACAGAAGCCCTTAGCTTAAGAACCCTCACACTAGCCCTGGGAGCTTCAGCTATCGCTCGCATAGTAGGCAACATCTCCTGAACAACATCGGCGTCGGCCATGTCAGCACCACCCACTTGTTCCTGTGGGCCTGGAATGTTTCCTTTCTCTGGAACTTGAGCATAGGCACGTCCTCGGCCACGGCCTCGGCCATGACCCCGTCTCTGCACTCCCCGCGTAGACATAATTCTATAGGAAGCAATATAAATAGGATAATCTTTCCTACAACATGTTACTACGTAACATAAACACATAATCATGCTATCACATAGCCACATAAGATCATGAAAACACGTCTCACATACCGAGGAGAATCAATAAGATGGACTCATCAATTTGGATAACCTATTCAGATTTCCTACTAGAAAACATGTTGGCCAAACACATTTCTAACTTAGCTTCCAAATCTGTTATTCCAAACGCCCTAAGGTAAGAATCGTCAATCCTGAGATTCAACCTCCATGCCCAAAGATACACAACTATCATGCTCAGAAAGCTAACAGCATGTTATAAAACAACGTTTAAACACATGCAAACAAGCATACACAATCAACCTCACCAGGTGATAAACTCCTTTTCCCATGGCTCTTAGGTATTCGAACCAAGAGCTCTGATACTAAGTTCTCATGCCCCAAAATCTGGGGTTACGTGAAAATCTACCAAACACTAGTTTTTATAAAAATATAGGTTTTCATATATTCAAAACCGTCTGTTGAAACTAATAGAATGCCCAACAAAAGATATCTCTAATAAACAAAGCCATACAGTTCCAACATGCATACAGTATATCACCTCACGGCGTACAAAACTTCTCTTCAGGAACAAGCATACCAAAAAGGAAAACTATAAAAGTCTTCTGCTACCGCGGGCACCACCAGAGCTACTCCTCATCCACATCATCCACTGAAAATGATTTTACAGAAAATTTCACCAGTGAGCCGAAACCCAATAGAAACAGATTATAAAGCTGTAAAGCAGGCATGATATGCAATCATATAGTGGGAGCTAACTCAACCACAAAACCAAAATAAGTTTTTCATCACCCAAGTTTCCCATTAGACCACACAAGTCTCCCTAAAATGGTTTTATTAACATAAAACCCTGTTTTCATATGTAAATAACCAACCGCAGTTAAGAAAAAACAGTAATCAAAATATTGTTCCCTCACGGAATGTACCATCGTGGAAAAGAAGAAGAATATAATCTTATGTACCGACTCTGTCACACAGACAAAGGAAACAACTATAGACTCCTATCCATTACCTTAGACCCCAGCTATTCAAGACTTGCTAGATAATGACAAGTTCTATACGGAGCACCATAACAAATCACTTAATTTACGGGCGACTACCCGAGGGTACAAAGAACCCAACTAACTCAATTGACGGGGACTAACCCGAAGGTACAGAGCACCTACGTTACGCATGTTTCTGGACTTACATTGAGGGCAACTCATGACAAATACACGTCATCCCGGTACATCTAGATAATCTTTCAAAAATTGAACTGTAGATCAACTACGAAAATATTTCACAAATATATATTATACATGTATATACAAATCTATCCATCAACATGAAGATCAAAAAAATATTTTCAAAATATTTTTTTCTATTTTCAACAAAACGTTTCAAAACCTGAGACTCAACCCCAAAGGCGAGCTCCAAACCTCCAAAACATGATTTGTCGAGATTTCTATCAAAAACCATCATTTTTCACCGTTTTCAAGAACACCATTTGAAAACCATAAAACCACACGTCATACGATGTAATAAACCAAAGAAAGTGAAAAACATGATTTTTACCCAAAAAACTAAGATTTGAACATAAATATGACATTTCATGCTTTTTCTACCGATGGAAAAGCATACAATTACATATAACACCCTAATACAGCAATAGGGTCTAGAATCCTACCTCGGCGAGTCAAAACTCAAAGCCTCAAAATCTGAACCACGTCGGAACTGGAATCTGATCGGTTGAACATGAAGCTAGCAGCATGAATAGCAAGGATCCACTAGCTGATCGTCGAAAACTAGGTTCGATCGGGTCAAATATGTAGAGAGAAGGCAGAGAAAAAGAAGAAACAAGCTTTTCCCAAATGTTCCAGCCCACTGGAATACTTATAGGCTCGACAAAAAGGCAGTTCAGTCCACTGAAGAGGCCACTTCAGTCGACTGAAGCTCCTCAAAAAATGTACCACCGCCCAGTTCAGTCGACCGAACCCTTTAGTTCAGTCGATCGAACCCAAGAAAAATAGTTAAGTCGACCGAACATACCAGTCCAATCGATCGAACCCCTATGCCACTGCCTACTGTTTTGGTCTTGGTTTTTTAGTTCTAAGGCCAACCAAACAAGCCTAAACAAGGTCCGAAAAAGCATAAAGTACATCTATACATGCTGTTCTACAACTCCAAAACATAAACCATGCATCGATGATATATAACATGAAGGAAAACACATCCTCATTTATATATATAAAAAATAAAGCGATACAGGGTCTCACATCCACTCTTTAGGTAAATCTGAATTTTTTAGATTTTCAGATTCTGCTATCTGTTGGATTGTGATTTGTTGTGAATTTGAAACTTCCTCTTGATTTGACTCTTCTTTTTCTTTGATAAAGATATTTTTTATACCTTTTTCTATGTCTACAAGGTTATCTTCACAGAAATTCTTTGAAGAACGAAGGTTAGCTTCATAAAAAACATGTATAGATTTTTCATCAACTAGGGTCCTTTTGTTGAATACT
Source organism: Heliamphora ciliata (assembly GCA_032360265.1). Taxonomy (NCBI): domain Eukaryota; kingdom Viridiplantae; phylum Streptophyta; class Magnoliopsida; order Ericales; family Sarraceniaceae; genus Heliamphora; species Heliamphora ciliata. Next base: position 4,080 of record JAUMHN010003968.1, on the reverse strand, counting down.
CTATACACTTTACTAGATATAAAATATTATAGAAAAATACCTTCATCAGATTTTGCATCGAACTTGTCTAAAAGTTCTTTGTTGTTATTTAAAACAAAACATTTGCACCCAAATGCGCAAAAATAACTGATGTTAGGTTTTCTTCCATTTTATAGCTCATATGGAATTTTCTTGAGAGAAGCTCTTATCATAGCTCCGTTTATGATAAAACAAGTGTATTGATAGCCTCGGCCCAAAAGTATCTTGGTAGATTATTTTTACAGAGTATGGTTCTAGTTATTTCTTCCAATGTCCTATTCTTCCTCTCAACAACTCCATTTTGTTGAGGGATTTTAGGAGCAAAAAAATTATGGTTAATACCATTTTCATCACAAATCTTTTCAAAATCATTATTTTCAAATTCTCTACCATGATCACTTTGGATACTTGTGATATGAAAACCTTTTTCATTTTGAACTCTCCGGGATAGTTTTGTAAAAGAGGCAAATGTTTCATCCTTACGAGCTAAGAATAGCACCCAAGTGAATCTAGTGAAGTCATCTACAATAACAAAGGCGTATCTCTTGCCTCAAAGGCATAAAGTCCTTATTGGACCAAACAAATCCATATGCAATAGTTGTAATAGCCTAGAAGTTAAAATCTCATTTTTAGAATGAAAAGAACATCTAATTTGTTTGCCTTGTTGGCATGCGTCACACACTTTGTCTTTTTCAAATTTGATTTGGGGTAACCCAATCACTAATTCTTTTTTCAAAAGTTTAGAAATCAAGTTCATGTGTGCATGTCCAAGTCTTCTATGCTATAACCAACTATTATCACTCAAGGCGGCTAAGCACTTGGTGTCATTCTTAAAAATATCAATTAAAGTAAATGTATAAATATTTTCATACCTATGACCTTTAAGAATAACTTTGTTATTGGTTGAATCTTCAATCACACACTTAGCATCATCAAACACAACTTTGTAGCCTTTGTCACAAAATTGGCTTATGCTAAGAAGGTTATATTTCAAACTATCAACAAGAAAAATATTTACAATAGAAGTGGAATGAATTTTACCAATGCAGCCAATTTCTATGATTCTCCCTTTGCTATTGTCTCAAAAAGTCACAAATCCACCATCTTTTGGCTTGAGAGATGCAAATATCGATTTGTCGCTTGTTATGTGTCTTGAGCAAGTGCTGTCAAAATATCACATCCCCTTCTTGAATGAGGATTTGAGACACACCTACAAGAAGAATTAAGTTTTAATCTTTGGTACCAAATTTTATTGGGTCTTTTGGTGTTAGTTCTTTGAGGATGTGTTCCTTTAGGAACTCAAGCCTTTTTGACAGAAACATTAGAAGATTTTTTATATGGGCAGTGTGTGACAATGCGTCCATATTCATAACAGTGAAAACATGTGGCATTTGAGTGATTTGATGATACTTTGACAAAAATATTACTTAAGAATTTTTGTTTCTTCTTAAGCTTATAACCAATTCCAGTTTTGTCAAAAACACATTTTTATATGCCAAGAAGTTTATCCAAGTTGTTCTTTCCTTGAGTGAACTTGTAAATAGTTTTTGTAAGGTTCTCAGTCTTTTCACTCAAAGCTTTGTTCTCCTCTTTTAAAACAGAAACTTGTTTTAGCAAGACAGATTTTTTATTTTTCAAAATTTCAATTTCAGTTGAGGAGGAAAGAACTAACTTTTTCAAAATAGAGTTCTTTGCACTCATTTTTCTTAATTTATCATGTAAATCTTCAAAAGTACTTTGCAATTCATCTAAAGAAAAGGGGTCAAGTGTTACCTCATCATCTTCTTTGGCCATAAGGCATAGATTGACAACTTCATTTTCTTCTTTTTCATCTTCAGAGCTACTGTCATCGTTTTTGCCCCAAGCAGCTATCATGGCTTTCTTAAAGTCCTTCTTGAATTTCTTCTTGAGCTTAGGGCATTCAGCTTTCAAGTGTCTAGGTTGGCTCTCCCTTGTATCCTTCCTTCTTGAAGAATCTCCTTTCTCATTGTTTCTTATTTTTAATAAACTTCTTGAACTTCTTCGTGATGAGAGCCATGTCTTCATTCTCATCACTAGAGGACTATTCTTCAGATTCTTCATCGTGAGTTGAAGACTTGAAGGCAATGCCTTTCTTCTTTTTATTGTCTTCCTCATCATCCATCTTGATGTTCATCTCATGGGTCATGAGAGAACCAAGAAGTTCTTCTAGACTGAGCCTGTTCAGGTCCTTGTCTTCTTGTATAGCCGTGATCTTGGCTTCCCAACTATTAGGTATGCACCTAAGAATTTCTCTTACCATCTCTGCATTAGAATAAATCTTGCCAAGAGAATTCAGTCCATTTATAATATCAGTGAAGCAAATAAACATATCAGAAATAGTTTCATCGTGCTTCATTTTGAATAATTTATAATTATGAACAAGCAGACTGATTTTTGACTCTTTCACTTGATTGGTACCCTTATGGGTAACCTCGAGTCTATCCCAAATTTCTTTGGTGGTGTCACAAATCGAGATCCTATTGAACTCGTTTGGGTCAAGTGAGCAGTACAGGAGATTCATGGCTTTAGCATTTTTTTGTATCTCCCTTATATCGATTTCAGTCCATTCGGCCTCTGGTTTAGGGACAGCGGCCCCTTCAACAGTTTTGGTGGATCTTTTGGATCCATTTATAATAACCCACCAAAGGTCATAATCTACAGCTTGAATATAGATTCTCATTCTAGCCTTCCAATAGTTATAGTTTGTTCCATTGAACAAGGGAGGTCTATTTGTCAATTAGCTTTCGGATTGGATAGGTCCGATACTAGTGGTTGTTATATAAAACTCTTAGACTGTTAAGTCAAAGACAAGAGCTCAAGCGCTGATACCAATTGTTAATTCTAGGCAACCTAAGAGGGGGGTGAATTTGGTCTTTAAAAAATAACAATTTAAAAACCTTTTCCAAAAACCTTTTAAATTTGCAAATAAATAAAGCAAGATAAGAAAATATTGAAGCAATGCAAATATTAAAAATTGAGGGATAGAGAAATAGAACCGGATACCAAAGATTTATAGTGGTTCGGCTTTATCCTAGTCTACATCCACTCCAAAAGATCTCTCTTGAGTATTTTCACTATTTAGAATACTTCACAGGCATATTCCAAACCTTTACAATATTCAAGACTTCGCTTGAATGATCTAAATATTTATGGGTACATTCATAAGCCTAACAGCTTCAAAAAGATCCTATGAAAACAAGCATCTATTTTCTTCTAATCTCTCTTGAATTTTTATTTGATGAGTTTCACTCACTCACTCAAAGGATAAAGGGTGACACACCCTTGAATACAATAAATGAGATGTATTAATGAAGGACACTCACTCTCTTTACAAAAATAATTTACAATAAATGAGAAGGTAAAGAGAGATGAGGAACAAGAACTGGAGTTACAGCAATAAATGTGAGTTTGAAATTTTTGAGATTGATTTGAGTAATGAAACAGTGAATACAAGTCTCCAACCTTCTTAAATGCTAAGAAGTTACTCCTTATATAAGTTATTGTGCATTCATGACTGTTGGAGGTAGGTGGGAGCAATAAATGCCAAAAATCCAACCGTTGAGATCTGCTGCGATTTGAATTTCTGTCGCCAGTGTCGACACAAATATCTTTGGTGTTGACACAAAGTGTCTAGGGAAGGGTTTTTCAAGTAGTTGGATCGACACGAATTTTCTGAGGGGTCGACACAATTTTTGCATTCTACCTTTCAACATTCTGGTGTCGACACATTTGAATCTGGTGTCGGCTCATTTGAATCTTCAGCATCCTGAGGAACCATTTTGTGTCGACTCAACTTGCCTTTGGTGTCGACACTAAATTTTTGTAGGAAGTCTCGGTTCTTTTGTGTCATCGACACATTTGGTCTTGGGGTCGACACCAACATTCTGCAGGTAGGCTCGGGACTTTTGGATCGACACATTTGGACTTGGGGTCGACACCAAAAATCTGCAGCAGGTCTCAGTTGTTTTGTGTCGACACAACTTCTATTTGTGTCGACCCAAACTTCCGGATACCAAAAGTGAGGATCACTTTTGTGTCGAC
>JAUMHN010003957.1:0-10426 GCA_032360265.1 Heliamphora ciliata | reverse complement strand
TTTCGGACGCGCGTTACGTGTTTTCGTTTGAGCATGTTTTATTACTTTTGATGCATGATCGGGCTTAGATATGCATGTGGCGCGATTTTCAAAAATTTTCAAAAAAAGATATTTTGGAGGCCTATAAATATCTGGAGTTAGATATTATTAAAAGATATTTTTAAAACTTAGTCGCTATGTTTTTTTTTCTCTCTAACTTCTCGGTGGCCCGGGGTTCAGTTTTCAACAATCCAATAGCGGATTCTTAGTATTGGCACGGTGGGCTACGCGTTCATCCGGACAGAATTTTTTTCTGACAAAACTCAATTTTGCACGTGGTTCGAGGTGGTTTGAGACGTCGAGTTTTCAACTCACCGAGGTAGAATTCTAGACCTGTATGTTTTATAACGGTACTACGTGTAATCAGGTGTATTTTTACTGGTCGAATTGTTGTAGATCTGACTTTGTATGAAAAATGGGTTTTTGGGTTTAAAAATCTATTTTTCATTATTTTTGGTTGGATGGAATCAAGGTTTGAGGGTTTCTTTTGAGGTTTGGGTGTCAGTCTTGGGCTTGCGTATGTTCGAGGAGGTTAAAAGAGGGTTTGGTAGCTTTGATTTTGAGCTTAGATGGTTGTTGGATGATTATAGGAAGGTTGGAGGCTCAAAATTTGCTTAACAGGTCAGTTCATCGCGTAGGACCGCTTGAGGGACCGCTTGAGCGGTCTAGAGGGTGGTCCTGGGGAGTTCTTGAGTTGCCTGACCGCTGGACCGACCGCTCGAGCGATCTAGCCCGCGGTCTGTTTTTGCTGGTTCAAAATTTATTTTTCAAATCGATGTATCTCCCTCATCCATACTCGAAATTAGGTCGTTGTTGTGTTCAAATTGAAGCCCCGGAAGTCTTCTTTCCAATAACACCTCTCTCACTTTAAAATTCTTTTTGTAAAAATAGTTATGATCAAAAGGGTGAAGGTATGTCAAGATTTCTCAAACGTTTTTCACCTGTTTTTGGCCGAATGTTTGGGAAAAGGTTATTTTTCATCCTTGTGAGCCATTTGACCAAGTTTCTTGTTTCTTGGGGTGTCGTGGGCTTGAGTTGGATGTGTGTGGGTTTGTTTTGGTCGTGTTAGGGCCTTGGGAGTTCGTTGGTATTTTGTTGTTTGCGCTTCGGTGGTTGGGGCTTTGAAGCTCGATATATCGTGTTGTGGTTTCGGGGGTCATGTCGTGGCCTTGGGTGTTCGTTTAGGTGCCGTCCTTGGGGTGACATGCATGGTTAGAGATGGTTTGTTGGTGCAAGGTTATGTGCTAGGCTTCTGTACCTAGTTAGGTGCGACGGTTGGGTGCTTGGTTGCGCGTGTGGTGTTAGTGCTTCGTCGGTTGTGGGGCGCGTTTGGGTCCGTTATCCTTTCTATGGACATGGTTTTGGTAAAAATTGTGTTGTGTTAGGTTTGAGGTGGGCCCTTGGTAGGTCGTTTTCTAAAAGCCTGTCTGTGGTGTCGGGCTTGAGGCATGTGATGTCGGGTTGGGTTATGTGGCGTCCTATGTGGAATGTCGTGGGCATATGTGTTTTTAATCAATGTAGAACTATGCTTAGCTTTATTCATACATAATGTTGGATGGATAGGTGATTTATGTAATCATGATGTATCTAAACTCTGATTCATATATGCATGTATCGCATGCGTCGCACGTGGTGCGTGGTTTATGTATGTTGCATGGGTTACATGTATGATTATGTGGGTGAGTTGCATGGCATTTGATGTCGATTAGTGCAATGTGAATCACGTGTGTTGCATGTGACATAGTTTATACATTTAATTCCTGATTAGGTTATGCATAAACATATGAACTATTAGAAGGGGCAGTGGCCCTTCGGTGAAAGCTCGAGAAAACATGTTATGCATTTAATTCCTGATTAGGTTATGCATAGACGTATGAATTGTTAGATGGAATTGGGATCCTTCGGTAAAAGCCCGAGAAGCACTGTATTAGATGAGACGGTGGTCCTTCGGTGCAAGCCCGAGAAGACATATGTGGTAGATAGGGCGGTGGTCCTTCGGTGAAAGCCCGAGAAGACACCTGTGTGGTATAGGTTTGCTACGGTCCTTCGGGTTGATCATGTAAATGTGGTTTGGAAGCTCTTTCCATCGGTTGTGGAAATTCATAAATGAGCCGGTTGCCCCGTGAGTGGCTCGTGTTGTGACTCCATATAGAACTTGTCATTACCAGGCAGACCTTATGTGGTGGCTAGGGTAATGGGCAGGTGTCTGTAGTTGTTACCTTTATCTGTGTTTTTACCGCTTTTCCATAACTATGGCATGATATCTGCTAGGATAACATGCATAGTTTCAAGGATGAAAAATGTGTGGTTTTCAGGAGGGAAAATCGGTGGTTTTTGAGAAAAACCCTTTTTTAGCTTTGTGGTCGAGTTTGCTTCCACCATTGATTGCATGATTTATTTCCAGTTGTATAGAACTGTGGATGGGCTTAAGAGTCAGTATATATATATATATATCTGTTGTGCTGGGGGCTTGTGCGAGTCGTGTTCCAACTGTTTTGGTGGCTCTAGTGAGTCGTGATGTAAAACCGTTTTTGAACTGTTTTATGGCTTGAAAGAGAGTCAAACATTACATCTCGTTTTTTCCAGCATGTTTTGCTTATACTGCATGCTTGTCTAGTATCTGCTGAGCTTTGACTCACGATGTGAGATAAAAAAATATTTTCAAGTACCGGTCACGCAGGTTGATCTAGGGTTGCTAGAGGAGCGAAAGATCTGTAGTCTTCTTTTTTGTCTTTCTATTACATATATGTTGTAATATGTTTTTTCGGTATTAGAACCGTGTAGTGTAAGCTTTTGGCGTTGGAGCCTTGTAATATATACCGTTTGACATTTATATACAATGCATATTAGTTTATTTTGAGAGTGTATTCTCGGGCTGGGTATTGTGATGGGTTATTTGTGGTGTTTCACGTGATCCGGAATTTGAGGGAGTAACAGTAGTGTTGTTGAAATGATAAAATTGGAACATATAAGTAGTTGATTTAGTTTTGTAAATCGAAAATGTGAGGATTAAAGATTGAATTTGTAACAAATTTTGGAGAATTGGAAACTTTCCATACAAATCCTAAACTAAGTGGTTGAAAGGTATTAACTTTACGGAGAATGAGTGAAATTAATGGATGAGGGTTTGTAACTTGGTAATTTGAGGGTTTTGTATATTTAAACCATAATTTGGGTTGATGGTTGGGTGTAATCCCTTTCTAATATAGTATATGAGATTCATTCATAAGTTAATCTAATGAGGTGACAGAGAATATAATCATGATCAAAGAAATATAAGTTGTTGTAAAATAAGATAATTGAGTTCATGAGATTGGGAACTTCAAATAAAATTATTGAATTTTTATATGAATTCGTTATACATACCCAAGTACGGTATGGTTACATGTGGATACATTGAGTATGACAAAAATAAAATTTTGAGATTTCATTGAAAGGCTAAGGTTATGAGATGAGGAACTTTTTTTTGGGTAATTTATGAGATGAGGAACTTGAGATTGTAAATATTTTTAATGCTGTATATGTGACACATGAAGTGATGGGCATCACATTTGAATAAATTTCTTGATTAATTATATGGAATAGAGGACTTTAGTTAAAGTCTTGGCATTTAGTTAGTTTGATGGATTAGAACATGATTTTATTATAATTAACATTTGGGTATTTGACATGTTCTCGTCACAATTGAATGAAGTGTTGGAAATATAAAGCTATTAGTGGAAGGTTTGAATCATATAACTTGTTAAATTGTGATTTGAATATATAAACCCTTAGTTGTTAGTTCAGTTTCGAAAATTGGTGAGTAAAAGTCTTGATGATAATTCGGAAATGAGGTAAACTAAAATAGGGAAATTTGAAGCTATGTATTGATTATGGTGTTTTATGGGTTAAAAATGAATATGATGATACGTTTGAATTATGTAATTCAGTGGCTTATAAGTTTAAAATTAAAGTCATAGTTGAATTTAAAGATGTGGAGAAGCTCGAGATTCTCCAAATGATGGTGTGGAGAAACTCGAGATTTATGGAAATAACACTAATTTAACGGAATGTGGCATTTTAACTTACGCTTCTTGGATGTGTAGTATAAATTGAGACTATTATTTGTAATCATGATGCAATTGTGTGTGTGGGGGCTGAGTTTGAATTAATTAAAGTCATCATCTGGAATATAAGCTAAGTTGGTGGTAGGTGATAATATGTAGCATACATGTCATGTGAATTTATGGGAATAGCCAAGAAAATGGTTGGATCGAAGTGGTGGCGCAGCTCAGTGGCCAGAGTTGTTGTACGCCCCGCTTGCCCCAGGGTTCGACCCATGGGGTTCGATCCATGGGGTTGTCATCCCCACTTCCCCACTTAACTATCCAAAAAAAATGGTTGGACTAGTATTTGAATAGATGTGAGTTGCATCATCCACGTTTAATATGTTTTGAGGTATTTGGTTTATTAACATGAAGATTAGATGAAGAGTTAACCAAGGAAAAACTTTATGACCTATTTGAACCGCATGCCTTACAAGATAGGAATTTGAATGTTAACTCCATGGTTCATTTATAAAACTTAGGATGTTGGTTGTTTGCATGGCGAGTTAGTTAAATCGATAGATTTAAATTAATTTGAGATTGGATTTAATACATAAGTGATGAAATCAAGGGATGGGAATCAAGTAAGTTCATGATATCTAAAGTATCAGTTTAAAACTCTTGTAATGTGTTACATGAAGTGGTTGTCGTACTTCCAAATATGATATTGGGAGAATTATGAATTTGGTTTGATTCGTGGAATACTAAATGTGATTTCACATCAAATTGATTTGGCCCATTAGAGTTATGTTAATGTGAATATGGGGTACAATAATGATAATCGGGCCTTGTGAATAGATGAATCATGAATTATAATTGACTGTATAGTGAAAGTTAGATTGATGAAAAAGTGTTTGAGATTATGATATTAAACTGATGTAGAAGAGGTCTTTGGATCACACCCATGGCAATGGTGGGGTGAATCTAAGGTACTAAGGCTCCTATGGTGACTGGCTTTTCCACGATGTGCAGCTATGGATCAAGGATTCACTCACTGCTGAGTTCGATAACAAGACTTGGGTTTGAGCAAAATGACATTGGTCATGGATTCTAGCTTCTATTTTTACCATGGACGACCTCTCTGGTTTGTCGATCATCTCTCAGAGGTTGGTGTTTTCCTCTTGTGTTAATGGAGAGAAAATCGGGAGTTTTCATCAAATGTACGCAAAGTACTTCCCCTCTGGTTTTATTACTGGACTGTGGTACTCCATGTATGAACACGGGTTTTGATAGCTTGAATCTAGTTTTTTGACTAGGGTAAAGTATTGTACATGCTCGGCTATGGTTCTGAAGGTTTTAGTTTGCATTTATAGATGATGTGGGTTGTTTGGCTTTTGATTATTTTTGGTTCAGTGTTTTTTCACTACGATGTGTCTTTCCATATCTGTTCCAGATTTGCTTTTGTTCATGGTATTTTGGGGGTTTCATGGAAAGAAAATCTAGTTTTAGGTTTCTTGCATATTAAAGAAGATCCGTGCGTTTGGGGTCATGAGCTCTGGTTTATAGCAGTTCATCTTCTTGCGCATAAGATGGACGTGATTTTGCCAAGATGATGAACAGGTTTTTGCTAAAGACGGGTTGGGGTTCAAAGTACCCATATTCCTGGTTCGTTATTTCAGGAATCAAAGACTACGGCCAAAGCTACTCGAGGACGATGAAGTGGATATCACGCCGGTTCCTGGTTTGGTGAATGGAGATCGAAGATGACGCTTTGACCATCTTCGGTTTAATATCCATTGATCTGTTCGGCTTTCATCGACAATATTTGTGAGATCCTTTTGAGGCCGATTGTTGAGCTGATTAGACAGCATATTGTGTAACTGAACCCAATTCCACTTGATGAAACCAGTTCTGGTTTTGTAAAAACCATGAGCTGATTTGGTTGGTTGATTTGGTGAATATGACCGCTGTACACGCACCTCTGCATGAGTGAGCTTGCTTAGGAGTTTCCTGTAGTTTGCAAGTACAAAAAATTGGGCAGAGCAGTCTGTGCAGAATATTGGGCAGAGTGTTTTGCTTGGGCAGCGCATCTTGACCCATTTTTTCTACTTTGTGGGACTCGGTAAACCGTGGGTGTTTTTAGTAATCTGTGGGGGCCTTCAGTTCTTTGCTGTGCGGTCTCCATAACATACCGAGAAGCTTAAAGGCCCATGGGTTTTTGTATATATGGCGTGTGGGCCCCATTGGTTATCATGTTTTTAGTTTTCTTTTGAAGTTGCTTGCATGGCTCTTCTTAAAATTCTTTACGGAGTTTTGGTTAATGGTGCGCCTAAGGCGCTGGGATAAGTTGTGATTGAGATTAATTAAGGTAACAGTGATTATTAGGGTTTAGTTGTGTTTAATTATGTCTGAGATGGTCCTTTGTCCCATTTTTTAAGACGGGATAAAATGTGAATATGATGGTTCTCTGTGGCTTCTGTTGATAGAGTGGTTATATGGTCTGGTAGGTTCTCATTTCCTCAGCTATTTAGGCTACATTGGCTAGGGCGTGGTGGTTGGCCTGTGGGCGATTTTGGTTAGGTGCTGGCCTTTTACTTCCGTGCCGAGGTTCTCCTTGGGACTACCCTATCTCATGCGCCTTAGCGCTGTGGTTGAGATCCAGCTTTCCCCGACCTTCTGAGCTTCCAGGGTTTTGAGTTCTTCTCAGCTATATTGACGTTCTTGGCAAGGTTTTAGATGAGGTTTGGGGAGTCATGTTTTGCTGAGTGTTTTTACCCTCTTCTCGTCTTTCTATTGTGAGCTCGGTGTCCATTATCCGTGATGCTGTGTTTACTTTGCTAAGTCTTGGATTGAGTCATTACTTTCGGTTGATGTTGTCTCCCTATGATGGTTGTCTGGATTAAGGATCTTGCTTTGGTATAGACTTATTTCTTAGCTTCAACAAGGGTGACCTTGACTCTATTTTTTCCTCCCTTGTGTTGGGGAGTGTGACTATATCTGAGAGCTTAAGGTTACCTTGGTTGGGGTTTTGGGGTTTGCACTTCTCCTTAGTTAGTTCTTTGGTTCCGATTGGCTATCTTATGACTACTACTTTTCGAGTTAGTTGGGCCCACGATGCTTAGTGGTACCTCTTGCTGGAAATTCTTTTGGGTTATTTCTTTCTCAAGCTTTCTTATATCCTATCTTTCCCCCCTTGCAGCCGGGGTATGTGTTGCCTTAATTGAGGAGCTGGGGTTGCTTTGGGTTAGATGAGGATCTATCTGTTCTTCTAGCTGGGTACCTATGGTGGGGCCTTGGTGGTTCTTTGAGTGGGATCTAGCTGATGGCCTGCTTCGTCTGGATCCGATGGTTGAGTTTCCTTTGGGATGGCCTAGGTTTCTCTCAGCTGGATTCTCTAAAGATGTTTTACCCATTACTTATTGCTGGCTTGTAGAGGTCTCCCACCACTTATGTTTTGCGATCCTGTGCGCAAGGTAGGTTGGTAATTTGTGTTGGCCGATTTTGTGCTGGAGTTTTCTAGGGCTGATCTGTCGTTGCTCCTTTTGGCTGGCTAGGGGCCCATCTACCCCTAGTACCTTACTCATAGACCTCTGCTGGTTCCCTTTCGGCTGTTCTTTGGACCTGTGGTTTGATCCTTGGGGCCTCTTTTGTCAGAGCCTTTATTTGACTATGGAGGTTTCTTTTCTTCGCTTGCTCAGCCTACGTCAGCTTTCCTGATTTGTTAGAGGACAAGCCCCTTTAACCTCCTCAGCATGGAGGTTTAGTTATTCTCTCAGCTTTATAGAGGTTCTTTGGCAAATCTTCTTAGGTTAGTAGGTCTTTTCTTGGCTGAGGTTTGGAGCTTTTCGAGGAGTCGAGCTTCAGCATGATTTTGTTATGTTGTGTTGGATGACCAGTTCTTTTTGGTAGATTGTTATATATGTTGGTACTTCCTATCCATGCGAGGTGTGCATGGAATATGGTTTTTTTTTTGTTAGGTCCCCCCGTCGGTTCGACGGGGGGTTGGGTTTTCTGTGTTGTAGAAGAGTTCTACTGGTTACTCATGTAATTACCTGGGGTATGTCCCTTGAAAATTTGTATTTTTTTTATGGTACAATTAATTACCCCAAAAAAATTGAAAAGTGAAATAATGCAACCAATGAAGGAAATGGTTTGGTGCTTGGAAATGGGACGCCTCCCGGGGTATTCCTTCGGGAAACTGAAAATGGTTGGGTATCGGGGCACCTCCTGGGGTGTTCCTTCGAGAAACCAAAAATGGCTTGAAATCGGGACGCCTCCATGGCTATTCTTTTGGGAAACCAAAAATGGCTTGAAATCGGGACGCCTCCATGGGTATTCTTTTGGGAAACCAAAAATGGCTGGATATCGGGACGCCTCCCGGGGTGTTCCTTCGGGAAACCAAATATGGTTAGGTATCGGGATGTCTCCCAGGGTATTCCTTTGGGAAACCGAAATGGGCAGGATATCGGGACGCCTACCGGGGTATTCCTTTGGGAAATCGAAAATGGCTGGGTGTTGGGTCACCTCCCGGGGTGTTCCTTCGGGAAATCGAAAATGGCTTGGAATCGGGTCGCCTCCCGGGGTATTCCTTTGGAAAATCGAAAATGGCTAAGGATGTGAATAAGTTGGGCATGAACAGCTCCTCGGTGAAAGACCGAAAACTTGCACAAGCTGGGTGCCGTTCCCATCGGGTTAGTCCCAAAAAATCTGTGCTTTAGGTGCCGTGTTCCCTCGGGCGAGGCCCATAAAACAAGCTAGAGTTTATGATTGGAATATTTGTGCCTTGGATCCAATGAGAAATGGTTGTTGGCTTGAGAAACGATGAGTTGGAAAGAAATGTAAAGAACATAGAAAAATGATTGTGATTAATGTAGTGTTGGTTCGGTAATGAATTAATGAGATGAAATGAAAAATGTGAACGAAGAAAAGATGATTTGAAAAGAAGTTAACGTTTAGAAGATAAATGAATTAAGGTGAATTGATAATATCATAGAATGATGTTGGGTTAAACAAATGGGACAACGAAAAATAAGATTATGATGATAAGGGACCAAGGGTAAATGAACCGTTTGTTTAGACTAAAAAGGTGTGCATGTGACTTAGGGTTTGGTTGTAAAATGGATATAATTGTTATTGTATAAAGCATACTCACTCACACCTCACATATCATGCATTATATCATTTTTAGTCATTATTCTATGAGTTTCGGCTTACGTATGTTGAATAAATGTTTTACAGGTCCAAACGATTACGAAAAGAAGAGTAATCACATGTTGAGATCTTGAAGTATGTTATGAGAAAGAGAGGAACAAATCGTTACTTTGATTTAAAGATGTAAATCATGTATATAATTTCAAACCCATGTATTTGTTTCAAAGATGTAAATCATATATAAATCATGAGATTCATATATGATTAAGTGCTCATGGAAATGGATGCAATAAAATTGAAATGATGCTTGTTGGTTATTACGTAGTTTAATTATGTATAGCTAGTAAATAGCTTTAATTGTGATTGTGAGTTGAGATCCAGGCGGTCCCTGAGTATATATATTGTGATTTGAGTTTGACAGGTGTTTCAAGTAATTTAGGATAGTCCAAAAAACAAAGGAGATCCTGCCGATATTTTTAAGAATTATACTTAGAATATTTTTTTGAAAATTTGCAGAGAAAATTATTTTAAAACGAATTAAATCTAAGTATTTTCTTTAAAGAAGGTTCTAATTATTGGAGGCAATACTGCAAAGATCATTATTTTTGTAAAACGATTTTCGTTAAAAATTCACTGGACGGGTAAACGCCGAAATGGGCTCCAGATAGAAATTTTGATGTCGAACGATCAAAAATTAAACCCGTGCAACCAAAGTTAATTTAGAAGAATACCTTTTGTCAATCTAATCTTCAACTACGACTTGATTCCGAATTCAAACTCCTGTCAGAACTCGTACCGGCGGAACCCCAATATATTTTTAAGTCTTGAAAGACAAAAAATAATATATCAATAATAATAAAAATCATCTAAAATTGGTTCTGCCTACCCGCATATATATAGGGTTACAGCAGGGACTGGGGAGTAATTATGAGTTAGACTTCCAGTGGAACACAAATACCTACCAACGGTTTTTGTAATAAATGAAAGACGCATAGCAGTATCTGCAATTATAAAAAATCAGCAGCGATTTTTATAATTTTCATAAAATACTGAATTACAGCTCACACCACTAAAGAACTGTAATTGCACTCTGACCCATAATCTCAAGACCGTCTTGCATTGAGATCCTGTTAGTAAATGCTTACCATTTCTCCCCACGTTAAGATTCTCGATACCCGTCAATTAAATTTAATTACTGACAATTTAATTTA
>JAUMHN010003947.1:0-10427 GCA_032360265.1 Heliamphora ciliata | reverse complement strand
TCATTACAAAATATTTTAATTAAAATCAAAATTTTAAATTAATTAAATTAACAGGATAAATAAAACCAATATTTATCTTTTTTGGATAATTAACTGTGACATAAAAGAAAAGAGAAAAAATATATGTTTACAAGGGGCATAACCCCAGGCCTTATAAAACCCAAAACACTAGCAGGACAAAAAAAACTAAAGCCCAAAGTTGCGACAAAAACCCGGGTTTAGGCTAAGCCATAACCAAAACAAAAAACTAAAACAAACAAAAAAAACCTTAAGCAACAAAACAACAATTTTAAGGGGGCATACAAATGCCACACCTGGGCCAAATAAGCCAAAAGAACAGAGAAAAAACCACTTCAACCGCAACTAAAAAGGATGAGCCACCAAAGACCATATTGCCGAAATTAAACTACAAAACAGGATAAATAAACCACTAATCTATGAAGAGCAGCAGCAAACTTACTTCAGAACACAGGAGATAAGCAGCACCTAACTGAACCTGGGAGTTCACAAAACCCAATAAGCTGACCCGAGCGAACATAAACAGACCTTTCACCCAAAACGGACACAACACACACACACACACATCCCTTACATTAGCCGAAAGGGGAAGGTTATAAACACAAGCACAAAGAAACTAAAAACAGTTGTAAAAAAAAGAAAAAAAAACAAAAATATGATCGCCCCACATGGCTGCTATGAACAAAACCCTCATAGCTGGGAATCAAAATTATGAGAGGCGTCATTACATCAAGCTCCCACGCGACTCTTCTTCCAGCGAGGGGAAGCCAACACACGAGACCTAAAACAGAAAGAAACAAGAAAGTGAAGACAAAATATATACACACGCACCCAGATGAAACAGGAACCTAACTACACATTAGAAAACTCAGCTCTCCAAAGGAGGGGGTAACTAATCTCACAAAATTCCATAACAGTGTATAACTCAAAACTCCAAAAAAGGAGAAAATAAATCTCACAAAAGCTCCACTGGAAATGAGGCTGCACAAAGAAACAAACAACAGTTTAAAGAGATTAGTAAAAATTCTCCCCACTTTCGCTCAGGTATATAGGAATGGTGTGTCTCTCAAACACTCGGAAGAACCGAAAAAAAACCCAAAAACTCACAGCTCCTTGGAAACTCCACTTTAGTCTGCACAATATCAAACTATAAGTAATAACAAAATATAACCATACTACCATTGGAATTCCATAGAGGTAGTATACCCATAAAGTTCTTGCCAGCTAGTCACTGTACCAAGAGAGAAAGGAATTAGTCATAACAATCAAAAATGTTATTTAAGAGACTCCATTCCGCTTGAATATCCAAATTAGGAGTAGATCGAGGGAAATTACGTCTAGTAGAACATCTCCCCCGAATAAGGTCGCAGATCTCCCTAAAAACAAAACTCTAGTCATGCTTCACATCACGAAACTTACGAGAATTACGCTCTCTCCAGATGTAGTAAACAGACACAGACAAAGCTAACTTCCTAATCATCGAATAGCCCAATAGTTTAAGGTCGTCACTTGGACCAGCTATAAACCTAGAGGTCTTGTGTTCGACTCCCGCTGGAAGCGCCCTGACTTAACCGATACCTGTGGTTTGCGGGTAATTGCAGGTATCCGAAGGTTTACGTTTTAGGGGTGGGTCCAAAGGGCCCTGCCTTGAGGCGGTTCCTCCGTCATAAAAAAAAATAAAAAAAAAGCAAAGACTGACCCCTCACACTAGTAGCAAACCTGGTCCACCAATCATACTAAGAGGACTCTGACCAATCCAACCCACATTTCCCAAGAATCCCCTACCAAACTTGGCGAGAGAAAAGACAATTAAAAAAGAGGTGATCATGAGTTTCCAAGCTACCAGAGCGAAGGCTACATTGGAAGTTACAGGATAGGCCGAACATCCTAATCTGATCACCAGTATTAAGACGACCCCTCACAGCAACCCAAAGAATAAAACTAACCCTAGGTAAATGATTTTTGAACCAAACCAAATTGCACCAAGCAGGCTGAGTCTTATGAACATAGATTTCCTCCCATAAGGGCCCAATGGTAAATTTACCATTATTGAGGAGACACCGAATACTATCTTTCTTACTCGCATCGGGGACAAAATTTACCTCCCTAGCCAGCTCCATCAAATCAATCGAGACAGCCGACGACCATTTCCAGCTATTACCATCAACAATGACATTCACTCTAGCCAGCCGGTTTAACCCTGAATCGTAAACAATTCTAGAGTCCATTTCTTCAACGATGGGACCCCACGGGTGCCAAAGGTCTAACCACAGGAAAGTATCGTCCCCATCACCAATCTCATATTTCACATAGTGCCTGATAAGAGGCCTAAGCTGAAGCAGCTTCCTCCAACACCATTAGGCAGATTGAGGAATTTTAATCGATCAGAAGGACTCACTCCTAAGGATATTAGATATAATCCACATACACCAAAGAGAAATGAACCCCCGTAAGGAGGAACCAGACATGCTTAGCCACTGCAACCTTGTTTAAGTTAATGAGAGATTTAATCCCCAACCCACCTTCTTTCTTAGGAGTGAAAATCTCATCCCAAGAGACCTTACCCCCAGACGATTTCATATCAGTACCACTCAACAAAAAGGCCCGCATCAAGTTTTCAACTTCCCAGTGGACTTTTTTAGGAAGGATAAACAAAGATGACCAGTAAACTTGCATAGAGAAAAGGATGGAATTGATAAACTGTAACCTGCCCGCATAAGACATAAATTTACTAGTCCACACCTGAATACGCTTAGCTATCTTGTCAATAAGGGGCCTACACTCCTTATAGGCAAGCTTAGTGGTAATCAAAGGAACCCCTAAATAACGCACAAGAAGAGAGCCTTCTCTAAAGCCAATGGTATCTAGAATAGCCCGCTTCAGACTATTAAGGACACTAGAAAAGTAAACATCACTTTTAGGCAGACTAGGGGATAAACCAGACACCCTCTGAAAACTATCAAGGACTTTCCTCACCACACTAACAGACTGAATATCTGCTCTAGAGAAAACCACCACGTCGTCAGCAAAACATAGGTGGACAATTTTGTTCTTGCTACATCTCCAATGATAGTTAAATGGCATTTCTTCAGTGAACTTAGCAAAAAAAACCAGACAGAACCTCCATAGCCATCACAAAAAGGTATGGAGACAGAGGATCTCCTTGCCTAAGGCCCTTCTTGCCCCGGAAATAACCATTCAACTCACCATTAATGCTAATAGAGTAGCTAGGCGACGTCATACATTCTTTAATCCAGCTAACCATTCTCGTAGGAAAACCCATGCCCCTCAAGGCTGCTATCATGAAGTCTCATATGACATTGTCGTAGGCCTTCATGATATTTATCATCTACGCAGTTAATATAAAAAAATAAATTAATTGCAAAATATATATTCTGGTCTTATGATCCATCTGAAACTCTAAAGAGTGAAGTCTCCTGTTAAGAATAAACTTCTTGTATCTTGATTGCATCAGAATATCTTGATTAATCTATATCAGAAAAATCAAACCAACCAAAACAGTGTTGGAAACTGCTACCGCTGCTGGAATTTTGCCGCTGCACAGTTTTGGAATTGGCGCCTGGGATTTGCTTTGAAACCGGCAGTGTGCTTGGCGATAGGAAACTAGCGCCGCTTGTGAGGATTTGCATCACAACAGTATTGCATGGAAACTGCTTGGAAACCGACGGCTATTTTGTTGTGCGCTGTGCTTGAAACTGCGCTGGGATCTGGTTGCTTTTTGGAAGAAAAAAATGCTGCTTAAAAAAAACACTAAAACAGTGCTTCTTTATTGGATGCTGCTGTTGCGTTGAAAAAGCGCTGAAGCTTGAGATTGGGACACCACTGTTTAAAAAAACGGCGCTGCTATTTGATGATTGCTCAAAACAGTGTTCCAACCAAACACCCCATTGATTGGAAACCGGCACTGGACCTGTTGCTTGGGCCGAAACAGTCTTTGAAAAGCTGCAGCGCTGTTTGCTTTGGAATCTTGCGCTGCACTGTTGCCATTTGGAGATAGAAACCACCGGTTTGTTTGGTGAATGAAACTGCAGCTTTGTCTTTGAAAACCACTAAACAGTGTTCTTCTTATTTTCCCCATTTTTTTTATTAAAACAAAACAAAACCAGCGCCTGTAATTGTTAAAATCACAGCTTTTTGGACTAAAATAGTTTGCTTTTTCAAGCTTCAAAACCAAACGGTCTTGAATCTTTTTCTCGAACTTGTTCTTCGACTTGTTTTTCATATATATATATATATATATATTCTTAATAAACTAGAAAAAAAAACTTAAAGAACATAAAATTTTTACATCGAAACCTATATCCCATAGGCTCACATTCAATCTAAAAAAATTAATCTATCACGGTCAACCCCCGTGATTAAAAAATTAATTAATCATCATACGCGCATTAAATCAAATATGAAAAAATAAATGATGATCATAAAATTGGGATTAGAATACCTGCAAAATAAAATTAGCAACAGTTCTAAATCTACCCGGCTCTGATAACCGTAAACAAAAAACAAAACGGCTTTGATACCAATTTGTTGGAGGCAATACTGCCAAGATCATTGTTTTCTAAAACGATTTTCGGTAAAAAAATAATTGGACGGGCAAACGCCGAAACGGGTTTCAGATAAAACTTTTGACGAAGAATGATCAAAATAAACCCGTGCAACCAAAGTTAAATTAGAATAATACCTTTTGTTGATCTATTCTTCAACTACGATTTGATTCCGAGTTGAAACTCCTATCAGATTTTCTACCGTATTCCCGTATGCGATCCTCGAATGTAGTATGGGTTATGGACTATCGAGAACTCGTACCGGCAAAACCCAAATATATTTTTGTCTTGAGAGACAAAATATAATATATCAATGATACATGAGATATCAAACTGGTTCAGCTTATTCGCATATATATAGGGCTACAGCAGGGACCTGGAAAGTAATAATTATGAGTAAAACTTTCAGTGAAACACAGATACCTACCAGCGGTTTTTGCAATTATGGAAAGACGCAACGGTTTCTACAATTTTCATAAAACACTGAATTACACTTCACCCCACTAAAGAACTATAATTTCACTCTGACCCATAATCTCAATACCTTCTTACATTGAGCTCATGTTATTAAATGCTTACCATTTTTTTCCACGTTAAGATTTTCAATACCCGCTAATTAAATTTAATTACTGATAATTTAATATAATCAGCATCTTGATATTCCTTAAGCCTTTTCTCTTAACTTATTTGACCGCCGGATAATCAAATCTACTTGCAGGGTTTGGCCTGGTCAAAACTTATAAGCATCCTTAAGAGGGTATCGTCAATCCTAATCATTCAGGACGTGTATTTCATCAATAATTAATATTTGCCATATAAATAATACCGCTATTCAGCTCACCGGGAATATAGACCCATATAAGATCACACCCTCTAATGAATCGAAACAACGAATATTAAATTTACGCAAATCAATAATTATTTCAATATTAAAAGGATAAGCACTATTTATAATAACCTTAGGGTGTTAATTAATTTATATAGTCAGTATAAAATTAATTACCCTAAATGTCCCGTTCAATACACACAAAGTGTACTAATATAGAGAGTCGGAACAATAGACGACGCTATTATCTGTTCCCTGTAACCAAAACAGGCCTACTAAAACTCTGTGTTACAGTCGTACCGATAGTATGTCCATTTTCATCTAAACTGTGAACATAAAACTTATATTATGCAAGAACGTAAAATCTGATCTTCTGTGTATAAGCCGTACTCTACACACCAGATTAAATACTATACAGAATATTGGACATTCATGCATAACATTAAGAAATAATATACATACATTACTCATAAAGATTCTCATAAAATAAAAAATTAATTTTATTAAAATAAAATTAAATACTAAAAACATGATTTTCAGTATATCAACTCTAACACGGCCTTCACTTGCTGACAGGTAAGGCATTTGACTACGAATCTTGCTACATCCTTCTTAATGTCATCCCACCAATAGTGCCTCTTCAAATCTTGATACATCTTTATTCCTCTAGGGTGGACAGCAAAAAGTGACTGGTGATGCTCCTTTAGAACGGCTCTTCTCAGATCCTCGACATTCGGTACAAAAAGTCGTCATAAGTATGTCAACTGCCCGTGCTTGTTGACTACCCAATCTGGTTTTGATTCCTCCGCGAAAAGATGCTTTCGAATGAATTCAGACTCCTAGTCATACTTTTGGGCTTCCACGATTTGCTAACGAAGATTTGTTGTTTCCATGGTTAGATAAAAATAATTCCCATCTTCCGATTCCGATGGTTGGAGTCAAAACTCGTTGAGCGTCCCTACCATGTCCCATTCTCTTGATGCTATACAAGCTATCGTGCTTCTCGTCTTTCAACTAAGGGCGTCAGCCATCACATTATCTTTGCCCGGGTGATAGACCAATGTAAACTAGTAATCTTCTAGATACTCCATCCAACGGCGTTGTCTCATATTGAAGTCCTTTTGGATGAACAGATATTTTAAACTTTTGTGATCAGTAAAAAGCTGGAACTATTTTTCATATAGATAATGCCTCCATAACTTTAGTGCCAACACCACTGCTGCAAGCTCCAGGTTGTGGGTAGGATAATTCTGCCCACGAGGTTTTAATTACCTTGACCTGTAGCCTACTACTCTACCGTTCTGCATCAATACGCATTCTAGACCATCTTTTGATGCATCACAATACACTATGTATGTATGTGTATTTTTTTTATTTTCTTTTATGTCACGGTTAATTATCCAAAAAAAAAATACACTATGTACCCAACTTCTCGTTCGGGTATGATCAGGATTGGGGTACTTGTTAACCTTTTCTTAAACTCTTGGAAGGCCGTTTCACATTTATCACTCCACTCAAACTTTACCCCTTTATGCGTTAATCTCGTCATTGAACGTGCCAGTTTCAAGAAATCTTAGATAAATCTTCGATAATATCCCTCTAGTCCTAGAAAACTACGAACCTTAAAAATATTCCGAGGTGGCTTCCACTCCAATACAGCTTCTACCTTGGCTGGATCCACAGCTATCCCTTCCTTAGACACCACATGTCCCAAGAATTTCACTTCGTGTAACCAAAATTTGCACTTGCTTGCCTAAGCATAGAGTTGTGAATCCCTTAGCTTCTGCAAGACAATCCTTAAATGCTGCTCATGTTCTTCCTCAGTTCTAGAATATACCTGGATGTCATCTGTAAAGACCACTACAAATTGGTCGAGGTAAGGCTAAAAAAGTTTATTCATCAGACTCATGAAGACTCCAGGGGCATTGGTTAAACCAAAGGGCATGACTACGAATTCGTAATGTCCATATCGTGTTCTGAAGGCTGTCTTTGGTATATCTTCCTCCTTAACTCGAAGCTAATGATATCCTGAGCGAAGGTCGATCTTTGAAAAATAGACTGATCCTCGAAGTTAGTCGAAGCCAGTCCCCCTTACCTTTTTTTCCTGCATATATCTCCACCACCACTTTGCTAGTAATGCTTGGTTCTGGGCTTTTAAGTCTTGAATGCCCAAACCACTTTGCACTAGGATTGTTGTAGCCATCTCCCATGAGAGTAAATGAAGTTTTCGTTTCTCTTCCTCCTCACCCCAAAAGAATTTCCTTTACAATTGGTCCAGCCTTTCCTTAACCTGTTCAGGCATTCTGCATAAGGATAAATAGTAGGATGGAATATTGGCTAAAGTAGCTTTAATTAGAACAATCCTCCCAGCCATAGAGAGATATTTTTTGCTCCAGCCATCCAGTCTGCACTTAACCTTATTGACAACAGGTTTCCAAGCTTTGTATCTTGTCATCCCAAAACCCTAAGGCAGGCCCAAATATTGCATGGGTAGTTCACTTGAATTGCAGTTTAATACCTCAGCCATGGCTTTGACTTCATCTCCTAAGGTTCTTACCCCGCATAGGGCACTCTTTTGGTAGTTCACTTTAAGACCAGAGATGAGTTCGAACACCCTCAAGACCCTCTTAATGTTCTTCACTCCCTCAACCTTGTTGCTATAAAAAAATATAGTGTTATCTGCAAATTGAAGATGACTGATAAGTAAGCCCTTGGGACCTACCTCAGCCTCCTTGATCAATTTACACTAAATAGCTCTAGATACCAAGATATTGAGCCCCTCAGCTGCCAAATTGAAGAGGAAGGGGGACATAGGGTCCCCTTGCCGAAGGCCTTTCTCCATTCTAAAGCAATCTGTTGCAACCCCATTCACAAGCACAGATAGAGAGGGTGTGGAGATGCATTCATTCAACCAGCTTACCCATTTATTTTCAAAGCCAAAGCTAGACATCATTGTAAGAATATATTCCCAATTCATCGAATCATAGGCCTTTTGAAAATCAAGCTTTGGGATAAGGCCCTTATGTTTCTTTCTCTTCCACATATCAATAATTCCATTGGCAATCAACACCCCATCCAAGATTTGGAGACCTTTGATAAAGGCTGTTTGCACCTCCCCCACCACCGTATGGATGACTTGTTTCAGTATGCTAGCTAACACCTTTGCTAGGATTTTATAAACAGAACCTATCAAGCTTATAGGTCTAAAGTCATTAAAGCTCTGAGGGCAAGAAATCTTTCGAATCAATGCTATGAATGACTCATTAAGCCTCTTCACCAACCTCCCATTTGCATGAAAATCAGTCATAAACCTCATAACTAGAGGCTCCAACATAGGCCAGAACTTCTGAAAGAAGGTGAGATTAAAGCCATCTGGCCCAGTAAGTTGAACTCCTATAAAGTTGAATAACTTCTTAACTGCCATAATCCATTCTTTCGCCTCTCTCGGCTCTACTCCACCTCTAAATGTCAGGGCTCGCTGCCTTCCTAATTTTAATAGAAACCATGCTCGATCACGTACATGGGGACAATTAATGCTAACGACTAATTCTCGTAAAACCTGAGCTAATCCTGGTGCCTCATCGTCTGCAAGTCCATTAGCTTGTTGGTTGTTTGGTCTTCTACCTTCCATTCTAAAATAAAGAAAAGAAGAAGAGTGTTATGATTCAGAGGATTGTTCTAGTTCTTGACTATTTCTTATATTTTGCGATTTTGTAGAGTTAAGTTGAGATTTGCAAAACTACTTATAGAGATTTCAATAGCAAATGTTTGCATTTCATTCCAACTCATAGTCTGTACAGGTTTGTTAAAGAGTTCACATAGCATACATACAATCTTCGAGCTAAAGGGAAAAGTATAACGCCTAGCATAGTAAAGTCTAAACAAACAAATGTGGGTAGAAGTGGCAGACAATAGCTTTGCGCTCCCAAGTCACTTCGGTTATGTTGTAACAACGCCATTGTACTTTGACGTGCCAGGCGTTGGTTGGTCCTATCTGCATCCTGTTGGTTATGGCTATTGAAATCTCCCGATGTTAAGGTTGGTATACTGAAAACCATATTTTTAGTATTTAATTTTATTTTCATAAAATTAATTTTCTATTTTATGAGAATTTTTATGAGCAATGTATTTATATTATTTCTTTAATATTATGCATGAATGTCCAATATTCTGTATAGTATTTAATCTGCTGTGTAGAGTACGGCTTGCACACAGAAGATCATATTTTAGTTTCTTGCAAAATATAAGTTATATGTTTAGATAGAAATGGACATACCTTATTTACCCAAAAAAAGAAATGGACATACCATCAGTACGACTGTAGCACAGAGTTTTAATAGACCTGTTTTAGCTACGGGAAATAGATAATAGCGTTGTCTATTGTTCCGACTCTCTATACTAGTACACATTGGGATAATTAATTTTATACTAACTATATAAATTAATTCATATCCAAAGGTTATTATAAATAGTATTTATAATGGAAGAGCTTCTCTCTCTAGAGAAAGCTCTCCCCAAGACTCTCTCATAGCGATCTGTTACAGACTAAGGATGCAAAATGGCTCAATGGCTTTGGATCACACCCATGGCAATGGTGGGGTGAATCTAAGGTACTGGTGATTCTTGGTCTATAGACCAGGTCTGATAAAGACTAGATCTGGTGATTTTGTATCATGTTATAGCAATTTCCAGTATGTTATTTTGTTTCCGTTGATTGCTGGGACTGCCATTATAGTTGCTCGTCCATGGGTATATTATAGGAAGCTGCATCTCTGTGTCTGTATTTGCTATCTTATGGTATTTGTCAGTGTTTTGTGTGCTATTTGGAGATCTTTACGATTCATGGTCTAATCTGGATTCTCTGGGTTTGACTTTTGTTCTCTCAAAAAGCTCTAAAAATCTCCTATGGTTACGTTTTATGCTCAAGATCCAATCTCTAAGTGGATCTTGCTATCCACTTTTTGCCCTGGTGTTAAGAGTTGGTTTAAGCTACCGATCGGCTCGGCTTGTTCTCTCTA